>QNUK01001128.1:7692-113945 GCA_013621035.1 Clarias magur
GAGAGAGAGTGTGTGTGTGTGAGTGAGAGAGAGTGTGTGTGTGTGAGTGAGAGAGAGTGTGTGTGTGTGAGTGAGAGAGAGTGTGTGTGTGTGAGTGAGAGAGAGTGTGTGTGTGTGAGTGAGAGAGAGTGTGTGTGTGTGAGTGAGAGAGGGTGTGTGTGTGTGAGTGAGAGAGGGTGTGTGTGTGTGTGTGTGTGTGTGAGTGAGTGAGAGAGAGAGGGTGTGTGTGTGAGAGAGTGTGTGCGCGCGCAAGAGAGAGCGTGTGTGTGTGAGAGAGAGAGAGAGTGTGTGTGTATGTGTGTTAGGCCTGGGCGATTTTTTATTTTTATTTTTTTAGATTTTTCCAATTAATTTGAATTTACATTTTAAGACGATTTAATTTTTCCTTAAATCGAGGTATCAGATAAATTGTATTTGCACCAACGGCAGAATAATTAAGAGGCAGATTGTCCGACCACATGATGTCACGCGTAATTAACCGCTCACTTGTCAGAGTTTCAAATCGATTTTACAAGTTTCACTTTGGTGCGGCACCGTGAGCTTCTGTAGTTCTGCCACGCCCCCTCTGTAGTTCTGCCACGCCCCCTCTGTAGTTCTACCACGCCCCCTCTGTAGTTCGGCCACGCCCCCTCTGTAGTTCGGCCACGCCCCCTCTGTAGTTCGGCCACACGTGGGAAATACGAGATACAACATGGCAGCGCGCTCTGATGAAACCAAAGAGCTCGTGTCCAGCAGAGGCGCGGTTTCTTCAGTCGTATGGAAATTATTCGGGTTCGCAACTTTACACATTGAACAAGCCGAAGCCCGAAGTGTAAAATCTGTCTAAAGTTTGTGGCAACTAAAAGAAGATAATTTCCTCGAGCACCTCAGACAGAGACACACTGTTGAATCGGTGTCGTGTTTGGCGCTGTGAGATAAACAAGACAAGCGGCAGCGCGAGAACACAGACTAAAGCCAAGTGAACACAGCGAGCACATTTCCACACTGTATCCCACATAAGAGCCTCGATGGAAAGATATGACTCATGTTGTGTCGTGTTATATCGCTACAGACGTTATGCCCAGATACACAGTTACAGTGCTGTCAGGCTCCTGTTTGATTTTATTCAGCATGTAAGTTGCATGTGGTTTGCAAAATTGTTTAAGTGATTTAAAATATATACTTTTAATCCAAATAAGCAGGTAATGTTTAGTTATATTGTTTTGCTTAAGTAAATAATAAAAAAACCTATACTGTGTTTTATTTTATTTTAAGCAAAACAAGTCGTTTTAAAATCGAATTTGGTCTAAAAAAATCGAGATTCAATGTATAGGGCATATCGGCCAGCTCTAATGTGTGTGTGTGTGTAAGAGAGAGATGTGTGTGTGTCTGGCTACGTGTCACTGAACATCGGCAACACCAAGGAGATGTTGTGGGCGTGTGGGGACGTGGGCGTGTGGGGACGTGGGCGTGTGGGGACGTGGGCGTGTGGGGACGTGGGCGTGTCTATCAGAGATGCAGGGTTGAGAGAGTGGTCAGTGAGACGTCTCTGGGTGTTTAGGTCTGTGAGGACCTCATGTGGACAGAGAAGACAGTGAAGGCCAGTCAGTCAAATAATGTTGTTGGTGAGGAGACTGAGGAGGTTTGGCATGTCACCTCAGATACTCCAGAGCTCCTCCAGAGACACTGTGGACAGTCTGCTGAGTGTGGTTTGGCAGGACAGGGCCCAGGGACAGGTCTCCCTCACTGCAGGACATTGACAAAGGATCTTTTTATTCTCATCCAGTCTCTTCACCTTTATGAAGTCTGGAAGCGGTACGGGAGACTGAGGACCAGAACATCCAGACTCCAGAACGTTCTTTATCCTCAGGTCCTTAGACAGAGCGACAGTCGAACCCGCTGCCGCTTCCTCCTGTATCATCGGGGGAAATTCTGTCTGTTCAATGGCACAATGCACTTTAACTGCTGAGACGTCTTCACTCGTGACGGATGATCAGGGACGATTCAAACACTGGACTTTACGCAGACACTTCATCACCACTTCATCACCTCAGGACAACAAAACCTAAACGACTTTAAAATGGTCATTTTTATTTATTATTACTTACCGCACATGCATACTGAGAAAAATTCTCTTATTGCTGGTTGTTTTCCCAATTAGAATACCGGTCGAGCGAGGTGTGTGTGTGTGTGTGTGTGTGTGTGTGTGTGTGTTCATAAGTGTTAAACACTAATGAAAAACAGCATGTTGTGTATCGTGTGGTGATCAGGTTGCTGGGTCCTCATTAGTGTGTGTGTGTGTCTCGTGCAGGCCCTCACCCTGGCCCCGCCCCCGGCCCCTCCCCTCCTCACCGTGGCCCCCCCGAGACTGCGCAGCAGGCCCAGCGGCTGATGGAACAGGAGCTGAGGAAGGAGAAAGCCAAACTCGGCGGCAGCAGCAACAACAAGGGCTACGTGTTCACACTCATGCCGCTGTACGCCATCGGGGTCGGGCTGTTCGCCGCGTACAAGTTCCTCAAGGTCACCACAATGTCATTCAGCAGCATTAATAATAGTCAGAAATACTAATGATGATTAACAAGCACACAGAGTGGTGATGGTGTGTGTGTGTGTACAGATAAAGTCTGCAGATGACACGCGCGCTCAGAAAGAGAGAACCGCCCGAGGACTCCGCAAATCTGAGGAGACAGGTGTGTGTGTGTGTGTGTGTGTGTGTGTGTGTGTGTGTGTGTGTGTGTGTGTGAACTGAGTTGATGTATAAGGGCAAATTAATGTGACACATAGACAGATGGATAGTGAAACTGTGTGTGTGTGTGTGTGTGTGTGTGTGTGTGTGTGTGTGTGTGTATATATATATATAGAAAATCAGCTGAATGAGCTGGAACAGCGTTTGGCTCAGACGGAGAAAATGCTGAACTCCATCCTCACACAGCTCGACCCTCTAACTAACTGGTAAGTGCACACACGCACGCACACACACACACATAGAGCCCTACAAGTGTGTGAGCACTAAGTGTTGATGTTATTGGTGTGTGTGTGTGTGTGAAGTGTGAAGTCTGTAGCGATGGAGCAGAAGAACGAGATCATGACTCAGCTGCAGTGTATCAGACACCTGATGAAGAAACGGGGCATGCAGCATGCACCAACAGGTACACACACACACACACACACACACACACACACACACACACGCAGAATTGAGTTAGTCAGTAGACTTTGTGTGTGTGTGTGCGTATGTGTGTAAATTATTTGCGTTTTGTTTCATTAGTTATTAAAGCTCTGCACATCCTGCATGATCTGGGGTTATTTTGATGTGTTGTCATGATGTCACTTCCTTTAAATATACACTCTAAATAACAACAGTTATATTTAAAATTTAGGGAAATATTGTCAGTGAGATGAACAGTTTTTTTTGTGAACTGCTAACACGCGCAGCTGTAAGAGAAAAATCATAGTGATCATGCTGCTGTGGCTCTTATTTTTTTCCAGAGTCATACGGGGTCATACGGGGTCATACGGGGTCATACGGGGTCATACGGGGTCATACGGGGTCAGCTCAAAAATTATACACACTTTAATGAAAAACTAGTTTGATGTACAGTATATTCTATTACTATAACATGGTATGATATCTAACATATCAATGTGCACCGTATGAGGAGAACGGGTTCTACTGAGTGCTGTGGCGCCGTGTGGATCCGGGCTGCCGGACTTTTAAGGGTTAATCCTCCTGTTTTCTGTTTTGTTTCATTTTTAGCTCTGACACAGAAGGTTACACAAAGTAACAGTTTAAAAGTATTTATGTATCATATAAACCAGGCGAAGTTACCTAGAACTAAATATATGTTTGCTGATTATAATTAAAGTAGCGATTGAAGAACTCGGACTGATCTGTATTTCGACATGCTGACGAGTCGCTCCTGACCTCCTGACTCCACTACGCTGTGTGTGTTCTAATAAAACTAAGATTTCTGTACTTTTCTGCCTGTTTTAAAAAACACATGCTGGTGTTTGTTTTTTCACATGACATTTATAAAATGAGAGTGTCTAGGTATCAGGTTTTGTTTGTATTCGCTTGATTCATACTGAGGGGAGAAACTCTGAATAGAATGTCGTAACATTGAACCAACTTTACTGCAGTTAGCATTAGCTCCAAGATAGCAATCTGCGTCCAAGCAGCGTCATTCTGGCCGTCACACACACACTGACTGTACCAGCCGGTTCTCCACAACATTCCACTCCTCAGTTATGAAGTGCAGACTACGATGTGCTTTTATAGAGAAGCGATTAGAGCAGCACAGACCCGGACGCTTCCGCCGTACGTCCTCCCTCAGGCGCTTATGACTGGAATAAAACCATTTAAAAAATATTTTTAAAGCATCACACAACCCTGAATAGTCTCCGTCACACACACACCTCAATTTTTCACCTCAGATTCAACTTTATTCTATTAATCTCAGCTAATTAATGTGTGTGTGTGTGTGTGTGTGTGTGTGTGTGTGTGTGTGTGAGAGAGAGACTTTGTGTTTGCACTCTGGTTTTTTTTTTTTTGTTCTTTTTTCTTTTTTTTCTTTGTGTATGTGTGTGTATACGTGATCACAGACACACACATCCCCTCTGATTGGTCGAGGTGTCTGCACTGCTTCCTGTTTGTGCTTTTCAGAGGCATCGTGTGAGCGTAACCTTGACAACCTGATCGAGTCTCTGAGCGCCATGGAAACCCTCGGCACGGAAACGAGCACCAAACCACAGACGGCAGGAGAGAGAGACGGGGGAGAGGAGAGCGACTTCAGCATGCCTTCTCTGGAGGAGGAGCTTGGGGACCGAGTGGGCGGGGCTACAGAACATGACGAGGAGAGAATGGATGTGGAAGAGGTGCATGATGGTGAAATGGGTGTGGCTACAGAGGAGCAGGACGAGGAGGTGTATAACGAGGGGCAGGAGGGAGGGGACTCGGGCGAAGGGGTGGCTATGATGTGTCCGGACCAGTTTGGGGCGGGGCTTCGTAGACGCAACAGACAGGATTAGATATTTCTGTCTTAATTTATTCATGATTAATTTATTGGATGTTGCTCGCTTGTGAAGCTTTTATTTGTATCACCTTTGATCTTTTGAGTCTTATGTTTTATATGGAGACACAGTGCTTTGATGAAGCAGAGGCTTGTTACGTAGTATGCGAAAGCAAGCTGTACGATAAACACTAAAACATCCCTTTATTTCTCTTTACACTCATGATTTAACAAAACATCAGAACATGAATCATTATTATTGCACTTTATTACTTTATCGCTTCAGTGTATTTCATTTCACCGAGCTCACAGCGCACTCATCTCTACAAGGAAGTTAATGATGAGAAAGTGGGTGTGGCTTAGGATGCGCAAGATGGATGAGAATGGGTGTGGCCTGTATTTGTCTGCATTATTTGTCGGCGAGCTTTAGGATGACTTCAAATAGAGTTATATTTATTTGTCCAGTCGAGTCTCAGCATTTTTATCTCTTTGAACATTTCATTTTAGATTTTTTTCTTAAGTCAGGCGTATGAGAGCCGGTCACATCGACATACAGGACCTGTGGGCGTGGCTATGATGTGTAAAGAGCATGCAGATATAACGGAGGCATGAGTGGGCGTGGTCAGGAAGTGTTGTGGGCGGGGATTCATGACCCCTTCCTGACAGAACAACAGCTTTATAAATTATTTATTCTGTTGTTTTTTCTTTTCACCGTAACCTTTGACCCATTACATTACATTTTCACATCTCACTTTATGAATCAAAGAATTTAAACTAATGATGTTTCAGACATCTCATATCGAGCTTGTTTTGCAAATTAGCGGCGAGTGCATGTGTGGCATGAGCTCTGCATGTCTGTTTTTGCATTTACGTGAATGATAATCATGAAACTAAACGATTAGCAGCCTTGTCACTAGCGCTACCTCATCACATTCTTATTTTAGAAAACACATGCTAAAGAAATCGGACATGTCTCATTATAAGTTAGATACAGTTGTAAGAAAAAGTATGTGAACCCTTTGGTGTTGGAGTTTTGCATGAATTGGTCATAAAATGAGCTCTGATGTTCATCTAAGTCACAACACAATAAAAAAATCCAGTCTGCTTAAAATAATACCACACAAACATTATATGTTTTCATGTTTTTATTGAATATAACATGTAAACATTCACAGTGCAGGGTGGAAAAAGTATGTGAACCTTTGGACTGAATAACTGGTTGACCCTCTATTGGCAGCAATAACCTCCACCAAACGTTTCCTGTCGTTGCAGATCAGACCACTTGGAGTCATTTTGGACACTCTTTCACAAAACTGTCTCAGTGTAGTAATATTCTTGGGATGTTTGGTGTGAATCGCTCTCTTTAATTCATGCCACAGCATTTCAGTGGGGTTGAGGTCAGGACTTTGACTGGGCCACTCCAGGAGGCGTATTTTGTTCTGTTGAAGCCATTCTTTTGTTGAATTACTCGTATGCTTTGGGTCATTGTCCTGTTTCATCACCCGTCCTCTGCGAAGCTTCAGTTGGCGGACAGATGGTCTCACGTCTTCCTGCAAAATGTCTTGATAAACTCTGGAATTAATTTTTCCAACAATGACACCAATCCGCCCGGGTCCTGAGGCAGCAAAGCCGCCCCCAAACTATGATCCTCCCTCCGCCATGTTTTACAGTGAGGGTGAGGTTTTGATGTTGGTGTGCTGTGCCCGTAGTGCTGTGGAACATCCAGGTGGTCTTTTACAAACTTTAAACATGCTGCAATAATTTTTTTGGACAGCAATGGCTTCCTCCATGGTGTCCGCCATCCTCATTGTTGTAGATGTGTCAATAAAAATGTTAGCATGTGCCAGAGCTTTCTGTAAGTCTTTAGTTGACACTCTAGGATTCTTCTTTACCTCATTAAGCATTCTGCGCTGTGCTCTTACAGTCATCTTTACAGGACGTCCATGCCTAGGGTGAGTAGCAAAAGTGCTGAAATTTTTAGTAGGCAGTCTGTCTTACCGTGGACACATTAAGGCTTTTGGAGATACTTTTGCAACCCTTTCCAGCTTCACGCAAGTCAACAATTCTTGATCATAGGTCTTCTCAGAGCTTTTTTCTGCAAGGCATGGTTCACATCACGCAGTGCTTCTTGAAACCGGTAAACCCAAAACTTTTGTGTGTTTTTATAGGCAGGACAGCTTTCAGCAACACATCCATTCTCGTCCCACTGATTGGACTCAGGGTTGACTCACTCCTTGTTCCAATTAACTCTTGGAGAAGTCATTAGGCTAGCGGGTCACATACTTTTTCCACCCTGCACTGAGAATGTTTACATGTTATGTTCAATAAAAACATGAAAACATATAATGTTTGTGTGGTATTATTTTAAGCAGATTGTGTTTTTCTATTGTTGTGACTCATTTTATGACCAATTCATGCAAAACTCAACATAATCCCAAAGGGTTCACATTCTTTTTCTTGAAACTGTATTTGTGTTTTGATTATTTATACACAAACTCTCCTCAGTGTGTAGTCAGTGTTTGTAGCTATGATGAAGAGTGTGTGACCGCGCACTCATTGTTGTGCTGTTTTAGCATCGCTAATTACTTTACTGTGTAACGGATCAGAACGTTAGCGTGATTAATATTCAATTGTTTAATTGTTTTACTCCCTGAATTCCCTGAACACTAAAGCTAATGACTAACGTTACGTCAGCTAGCTAATGTGTTTGTTTTTTTTCTTAATATTGGCTAGCTTTTTTTCTTATTGTACTGAACTTCGCTAGATGGATTTTTGGGAGGATGGTCATTAGCTAGATTTTTCCTAGCTAGTTTAGGTTGGAATGTTTTCACTTAACGATTGCTTATTGCATTCTTCTTTTGGGGATTTTAGCTAACATTTGCTAGCTGTGCTTTAGTCTCCTGTTAGCATTAATCATGCACATGGTGTAATTTATCATCAGTAATCTGTGAGAATGAGCTGCGAGATCAGGAGATAATAATCCTACAGCCTTGTGTTGTTACACACAGAACCATGTATTTTTACTGACTTTTTGCTTTTTTTCTTGAGTGTTTTTAGATGATTGGGGCCTTAAATAAAATTAAAGAAATGGATGTTCATTTTTTGTTTGCTTAAACATGTGACAGCTTTAGAACTCTTTGTATAGTTCTACAATGGGCAACAGGTAAGCAGTTTTTAGGGGCCTTAAAGATGCTCTACCTGATCCCGAGGGGTTATACTTAACCCTATTGGGCCATTCACAACACTGAGGGGCCGTAGCCAACACTGATGTGCTGTACAAGACATTGAAAACACGTACCCAATTCTGAGTAGCTGTCCTTAACCTTGAGGGGCTGTTCCCGATGCCGAGGGCATTTACTGAACACTGAGTGGGTTTACCCAACACCAAGCCATGCAACACCAGCAACTGGTACTGAGGTGCTGTACTCTACCCTGAATGGCTGTACCCGAAGCTGAGGGGTCGTACTCAAATTGAACTCCAACGTTGGATCTATGGCAGTCTACTAAGCAGTAATGTGGCTACTTGATGTGGGACAAGCAGTAGTTTAGCAAGAGCAGGTTAGCTACTAATTCAAACATCAAGTGATCTGTTTAATTCCATGGATAATAAAAGCTAATGGCAATCAGTAACATTAGTCTGTTGATTCCCCATACATCGCACTGCACCTAGTTTAAAGGTACGGTCATGTTTAAGGTAGACGTTGCATTAAAAGCATCAGTATTACAAAATTAAGCCAAAGAGGTGCTCAGAAACAGATTGGCCATTTCAAGGGCTCTCTCACATTACCACCGGAGTCAGTGACCTGGGGATCCTGTCCCTGGATATGTTGTCCTGAGAATAAATTTTTGAATCCCAGCAATGCCCAAGCCAGAATCTCTCTGGGTAAGAGGGGCATTCCCTCTTCCCCAGCAACACTCGAAAAGCCTCGGCATCTGTAAGAACTGGCATCGCCAACCTTTACTGTAATTATAGATCTCTACTGCCCCCTAGAGACACGTGGATTATATTACAGTACATTATTTGACTTCAGCCACTAAAATCTTCAGTCGCGAGGGCTGAAGACTCCCGTGTTTTCTCCGAACCATGTGACGACAGCCGACCACATTTTTTCGAACTACATGCTCATGCACCATTGGGGACGGCGTAACACACTCGGAAGACTAAGCGCTATCCACTTCTTCCGCTTGCGTGAGCTCACAGACACCCATGGTTGTGGGAGCACTAAGTACCTCTCATACCTCTCCCTCTGAGAGAGTTCTCAATTCTCAGCTCTCTCTAGGCCTCCGGCTGTGAGAGGTAACAGCATCACCCGTGGATTGAACTCACGATCTCCGGATGATAGGGCGAGGACTTTAAAACTGCGCCATTCGGAGGCCTAAAATATATATATTTTTAAAGGGCACCTTAACGCAGATACATAAAAAACAAAACAAAAAAAAAACTCTGATTTGATTTGTCACATACATCGTCTTACACTGTACGATATGCAGTGAAATACTTATATTTGATGGTCAGTACTTCCAGGTTGGGTGTGCGGGAGCTTGTGACAGGAACAACGCTTGCGCTGTTGCACCAGCTGCTGTTCACACACATACATAAAGTATACAGATATTCACATGTACAGGGGTTGGACAAAAAAAACAAACAATAAAACTAAAACACTGGCCAATTTACCGTTGAGGTTTCGGGGCTAAATTTGACCAGCCTGGTGGCCAATCTTCATTGATTGCACATTCCACCAGTAAGAGCAGAGTTTGTAGGTTTAAATAGCAGAGTAATAGCACAGATACTGCAAGTTACAGCAAGTCTTTGTGATGTATCAAGAGCCACGGTATCCAGGGTAAATCACCATACCACCAAGAATATAGAACCATAACTGTGGACACAAGAGGAAGCTGTCTGAAAGGGATGTCCAGGTGCTAACCCAGATTGTATCCAAAAAATATAAAACAACAGCTGTCCAACTCACTGCAGAATTAGACCCAATGAAGCGTACCACCCAGACCCAGACCAGTGATGGTTTGGGCTGCAATATCATGCCATTCCCTAGGCACCAATACTTGTGCTAGATGGGTGTGTCACGGTCAAGGACTACCGAACCATTCTGGAGGACCATGTGCACCCAATGGTTCAAACATTGTATCCTGAAAGCGGTGCTGTGTATCAGAATGATAATGCACCAATACATACAGCAAGACTGCTGACAGAGTGGTTTGATGAACATGAAAGTGAAGGTGAACATCTCCCATGACCTGCACAGTTAACAGATCTAAATATTATTGAGACACTTTGGAGTGTTTTGGAGAAGCGAGTCAGGAAACGTTTCTCTCCACCAGCATCACGTAGTGTCCTTTGTTTGGGCGGCATGGTGGTGTCTGTGTTCATGGAGTTTGCATGTTCCCCCCCTTTGGTGGGTTTCCTCCTGATACTCGGGTTTCCACCAAGAGTCCAAGACATGCGGATTAGGCTAATTGGTATTCCCAAAGTAGTGTGTGAATGAGTGAGTGTATGTGTGCGCGTTCTGTGATGGCTTGTCACCCTGTCCAGGGTGTGAGTGTATGTGTGTGTAACCTGCCTCATGCCCTAAGCTCCAGGCCCTTCGCGACAATGAATAAAGGAGTTATGGAAGATGAGTGAGTGAGTGTATGTATTTGACTTGATGTGCTTTATCACCAACAGATGGCGCCAAAGCACAGGGGGAAACAGTTGTGCATCAATCCTGCAGGACATCAAAGGAAAAGACAAGTTTTACACGCTAATAGGAGTGTGGGGTCAGGCTATAGACACTGGGTTAAAAAAGCACTGATAAACTGCTTAAAGCATCAAAATGACGAGTAGCTATTATTTATGTAAATACACCACCTGGTCTCGCATTGTAATGTTTTTTGAAGCCCCATTAGCTCTGATTACAGTACACATTGACCATGGGGTTGGATAAGACCTTAAAAAGATGTCATGGCATTTATTCACATCCAGTTTACATTTTGTTTATTTATTTATTTTTTGTCTGAAAGCCTGTATTAATGACAGGTGAGTTGAACCTCTCCGTAAAGTTTTCTCCAGCACATTTAGAGACTGTCTCTGGGGTTAAGGTTAGGTCAAAATGTAAAGAAGTACAGTTATTAGCTGCAATGTCGTGGTGCCTGGAGAAGTGAGAATCTGTTCATTTATCTCCCAAAACATTTTTAAAGTCCAGCATAGGGAAACAAACACCCTGTGTTATAAACAGTGAGGCATTAGCATAGTGATGTATATTCAGTTCACACTAGATAGGGCCGCTGAGCCGCTGCACTGATGTAACTGCGAATCTTTTTTGTCTAGAAAAATTATTTGTGTTCAGAGACTGTAGTTCGCTTCTTCTTCCCTGTTAACTTTATTATTTTACTTCTCCAAAAGATTATTTTGGTATGTGTGTCACAAAGTACATAGTATTACTGTGTACATGTAGTAAACCAAATCAGTATTTCCTTTTATCAGGATTAAAATGGGATCTTTGAAAGATGTTCATGTGTAAGACTTGCTTGCTCTGACATGACAGCCCAATGAACAAATGAAAATAGTTGTTTTAATCTCCTACTCCATCTTGTTAATAATTCTGCCACTAAACATGGGCTCTGAGGGCGGAGCCTATGGGTATTTATAGTGACCAATCAAAGATTTGAAGACATCAGCCACTGTCCCTACTTCTTAATTTGAATTCTATTGAAATTTGAGCAAAATTTTCAAAAGTGGAAACCCCTTACCTCACCAAATATCAGTGGAGGCCTCAGGCACAACCTGGCTCCTGTTTTCTATGCTGCCCTTTCATCCATCCTCAGGAGGATTAATAGCATTTTACATACACCATGGAGGCCAAACCTAATGATCAGACTGTCCCTGTTATTCTCACCTGCCAGCTCAGGTCAGATGAGTAACGGCCATGGAGGACGTGTTCACAGACTGAAGGGTAAGAGTGCCTCTGAAACCAAAAAAGAAGTCGTCTTAACTATCTTAATTATTGGCACATCACTACATCTACAGTTTATTTAGTGAGTTATCACAGTTATAGAGTTATTGCAGTACTATACTAGCTGTGTGGGAGATTTTGCAGTTAGTCAGTTGGTGTGTTTGATGTGAGAGTTGTCTTTGCTTAAGAGATTGTTGTGGGTGAGATTCCTCCAAACATCTACAGTATCTGAAATAAAAAAAGAGATGCTGTTGGATTTATTAACGCCCAGGGTCACCTGTATTACCGGGACTTCATTCAAAAAGAAAGATGGATTGAGTTTGTTTTCACAAAAACACCAGTGATGAACTTATTATATTTCATGATTTTATTGTTTCATGATTGACCTTTTCTGGTGATTTAGTAGGTTGTGTTTTGGACATGTCATTTTTTATTGTTTTTTTATTTTCCTATATTCTATTAAATGCTATGCTTAAATGTAAATTTTATATACACACAGTATATCGGTATATGTCATGGCCAAAAGTTTTGAAAATTACATGAATATTGGAAGTTGGAAAAGTTTTTATAATAGCAATTTGCATAAACTCCAGAATGTTATGAAGATGATCAGATGAACTGCACAGTCCTTCTTTGCCATGAAAATTAACTTAATCCCGAAAAAAAACTTCCCACTGCATTTCATTGCCGTCATTTAAGGAGCTGCTGAGATCATTTCAGTAATCGTCTTGTTAACTCAGGTGAGAATGTTGACGAGCACAAGGCTGGAGATCATTATGTCAGGCTGTTGGGTTAGAATGGCAGACTTGACATGTTAAAAGGAGGGTGATGCTGGAAATCATTGTTCTTTCATTGTTAACCTGGTGACCTGCAAAGAAACGCGTGCAGCATCATTGCGTTGTATAAAAATGGCTTCACAGGCAAGAATATTGTGGCTACTAAGATTGCACCTAAATCAACAATTTATAGGATCCTCAAGAACTTCAAGGAAAGAGGTTCAATTCTTGTTAAGAAGGCTTCAGGACGTCCAAGAAAGTCCAGCAAGCACCAGGATCGTCTCCTAAAGAGGATTCAGCTGCGGGATCGGAGTGTCACCAGTGCAGAGCTGCTCAGGAATGGCAGCAGGCAGGTGTCAAGTCAAGTCAAGTCAATTTTATTTATATAGCGCTTTTAACAATTGACATTGTCGCAAAGCAGCTTTACACAATAAAAAGAAGTAAGTTTGTATGCAATGTGTATGAATCAAAATGATAAGATTGTGATAAGAAGGTGTGAGCGCATCTGCACGCACGGTGAAGCCAAGACTTTTGGAAGATGGCCTGGTGTCAAGAAGGGCAGCAAAGAAGCCACTTCTCTCCAAAAAAAAAAAAACAGGGACAGATTGATCTTCTGCAAAAAGTATGGCGAGTGGACTGCTGAGGACTGAGAATTTTCGATTGTTTGGGGCAGAAGAAAAGGTGACGCTACCATCAGTCCTGTGTCATGCCACCACTAAAGCATCCTGAGACCATTCATGTGTGGGGTTGCTTCTCATCCAAGGGAGTGGGCTCACTCACAATTCTGCCCAAAAACACAGCCATGAATAAAGAATGGGACCAAAACACCCTCCAACAGCAACTTTTTCCAACAATCCAACAACAGTTTGGTGAAGAACAATGCATTTTCCAGCACGATGGAGCACCGAGCCATAAGGCAAAAGTGAGAACTAAGTGGCTCGGGGACCAAAACGTTGAAATTTTGGGTCCATGGCCTGGAAACTCCCCAGAGTGAATGTGTACAAGAGTGTGAATGGGGAATGAGCCTGGAGTGAATGTTCTGTGCTATAAAATTAACATGCTTCAGTGGGTGTGTGTGTATATATAGAGTTCGCTTGTTCTTGACACGACCACAACACACAATCTGTATGTGTGCTTGCATGAGTGTACACGTGAGTGTGTTTGATGGTGAAAGGGTACAAGGTCCTCCGTGCTGTCTCTCTTCATCTCACTCACCTGTTCCGCACACTGGGCTCACCGAGGCAACAAGCATGCTGCATGTCTCCGAGATCACCTCACGGCATGCTTAGAGTGCGAGAAAGAAAAAAATAAAGACAGAGAGAGAGGGAGAGAGAGAAGGAAAACATTCCCCACCCCTCGGCTCTCAGAGCCTGTAGTTGAATCGCTTCAGACTGTGGGCTCACACAGAGTAGAGAGATGAATTAAGAGCATGCGTCTGTCTGCACTTTTGTTTGTCTTCAGAGCTCCACTTGCACAGCATTGCAGTGAAAGAAAAGATGAAAGAGAACATTTTCTCCTCTACGTTTTGAGTTCTGTGTGGGGCTCTGTGGAAGAGATCGAACTGAGACAGAGGATTGTTCTGTAACTTCAGTCACTCAGCAGAGGAGCAACAGAATAAGCAGAAGGAACGAGTGCCTTCAGACAGACGGAGCTTTCACACATTGAGAGTGAAGTGTCAAGTCATGGACATGTGTCACCTGCGCAGGCGAGGATGGGCAAACTCGAGGATGACCACGAGAGGATAATCCTCAACGTTGGCGGCACGAGGCACGAGACGTACCGCACCACACTCCGGACGCTGCCGGGTACACGCCTCGCCCTGCTCGCCTCCATCCCATCTGCCTCCTTGTGTGGTTCTGGTTCCGGATCGGATGCAGAGTCTGCACTCCTGGACCATCACCATCATCATCAAGATCAACAGGTGCGCATTGGCAACGAGTACTTTTTCGACCGTCACCCAGGTGTGTTTGCGTATGTGCTGAATTACTACCGCACGGGGAAGCTGCACTGCCCCGCTGACGTGTGCGGGCCACTGTTCGAGGAGGAGCTCGCCTTCTGGGGCATCGACGAGACAGACGTGGAGCCGTGCTGCTGGATGACCTACCGCCAACACCGAGACGCAGAGGAGGCACTGGATGTCTTCGACATGAACGTGATGGACAGTGGGATGGGGCATGAGGATGATGAAGAGAATGATGATGAGGTGGACAAGCATGAGGTGGGAAAGAGGATGAGGGTTGGAGAGGCAGAGCATGCCAGGGGGACGAGTTTGAGCCGCTGGAGGAAGTGGCAACCTGTCATCTGGAACCTGTTTGAGGATCCATACTCGTCTCGGGCTGCTCGGGTAAGACATGCAGAGATAGTCCAACACCTATAGACACCTGTCTCACTGTCCCACTCTCTAACTTACACTTCCTTTCTTCTTTTACTCTCAGTTCCATGCCTCTATTTCAGGTTCTTTCTCAGTCTCCCATTGTTTTTCTCTCTCCATCAGAGTGTCATGGTGGTTATGTCTCTGTGTATAAATTTGTCTTACTCCGTCTGCTCTTTTCACAATTTCTCTCACACTGTTTGTTTTTCCATCTCTCCCTCTCTCTCTTTTCCTGACACTCTCTGTCTCTTTTACTCTGCTTTACAGACAGTGTCTGTCTATCTCTCTTTCTGCCTGTCTTACGCTCTCATAATGAGGACATTCAGTTTAATGTGCTGTGAAATTACTTTGTTCTGACTTTCACCTAACAAGAATATACAAGATGTATTTGATTTAATATTAATGTCACATAATAATTGCTAAATGTAAATCTGCTGTTTGTGAATCTGCTCATTAAGATTTTTTCTGTAAATATTATAAAGTAATTAATTTATTTCATATTTTTTCCTCATATGTGCTCAATACTCTTAATACACAATTAGTGAACATTTTCAGCATTTTGACTTTGTGTGTTACATTCTGTAGTGTTTGCATTGTACTTAAAAAGATTTCAGCCTTGATGTTTGATCTAGATGTTCATCCACTTTTCTATAGTGTTCATACTACCTAGCAAACAGATGCTGGCATCAGATGTTGTGAATTAGGGACCTTTCCCACATTTCTGGAATTTTTGCTAGAGCATGCCAAATTGTCCTAAATTCAATTTCTTGGTTTTTGAATATTTATCTATGTCATATAACCTATAAATTGACTCCACATTAGCTATGATGATGACTTGATAATGTTAAGCCATAATTAGAACTGGTTAAGGACTATTACAAGAACGCCTCTGATGTCTCCCCTGTTTCCAGTGGCTAGCTGTAACTATAAATGCGATGAACCTGTGGCACACGACCATAAACACTGCCATATGCAGTCTAGTGTCTAGGGCACTAGCGCACTGTGTGCCCAAACTTTTCCCGCACTCTAATGAGCATCTTAAGCTTTGATTACATACACTCTGTGTTCTCCAGCTCATGTGAGTAAATGATTGTTCATGCTCCCAGAGCCGCTCTCTCACTCCGTGCCATTAGGGAAGAAGAAACCCTCCATACATGTGATGTGCTGGTGATTCAGTACATTCAGGTGGTCATGTGACTTCATTTTATCTCCACATAACGTTGCTGAGTCTCGACCTGAGCGACTGAAGCGACTCCAGATCATAACACTGTCTCCAGAGGCGCGTACAGTGGACGCTATGCATGATGGGAGCGTCGCTTCATGCACTTCCCTTCTCACCCTGACACACCCATTGTTCTGGAATAGACTCAGTCTGGACTCGTCAGGTCACATGACCTTTCTCCATCGCTCCAAAGTCCAGACTTTATGATCCCTAACAAACTGAAGACTTTTCTAATGAGTCTCACTAACAAGTGGTTTTATTATGGACACACAGCTGTTTAGTCCCGATCCTGTGAGTTCTCATCACATTGTGTGTGTGTGTGTGTGTGTGTATTTGTGTGTGTGTGTAAATGCTCTTCCTTTCCCTGTTAAACATAGCTCTGATTTCTACTGAACATTCTTTACTATGCAACATTTAATTGGTCCTTCACACTCATTCAGGGTGTTTTTCTGATCACATTTCTTGTGTGAAATAAACATAACTGTCCTTTAATAACATGTTGTGCATCTCTTAACATAGATCTATCTATCTATCTATCTATCTATCTATCTATCTATCTATCTATCTATCTATCTATCTATCTATCTATCTATACATCCATCATCAACTTGGATTAGTTAGTTTAGGAGTGTGTAGGGTGAAATTTAGTCATGGATTCGAGTGCACTATTTAGTAGTTTGACAGGGTTGAATGAATCTATTTTAGGATTTGCTTCGCCCTTGTATGAGAGCTCAAAGCTCTGTCCATGTCAACACAAAAAAAGAGATTTCCATCCGTCATTAACCAACACAAATCACCCACAAACTTCTACAGTCCAGCTACAGATGACAAGAACAATATCTTTAATTGATGACATCACTCTAACATTCGTGCCATGTGAATTTAATTTATGGCCATTATTTCTCCTGCATGGTGATACTGCATACTGAACCTAACACACCTAATGATGAAGAACCCTTGATTTCTATTATCTAGAGGTCACACAAGGTCGGAATCAAATTCAGGATTGTGAGACAGCTCCAGTCCTGTCCTCATGCACAGCACCTGTTAATAACCCTACTACAAATTCAATACAGATTCCACCACTTTAGAGGTTAAAACACACACGCACGCATGCACACACACACATGCACACCACACACACATGCATGTCTAAGGATGCTGCACTCAGACTGTTTCCATGGCGACTCGATTGCTCATCGCCCCCTTTCATTCAGAGTGACGATTGATTTCACTGTACGTCTCACTGTCTCTCATTATTTCTGTCTGTCTCACTCTCTGGATTGCACTGTCTGTCTCACATTCTTACATTCACTCTCCATAACTTTTCTCTTACTATCTATTCCACTTTCTGTCTCACCCTCTGTCTGTCTGTCTGAAATTCTATCACATACCCTGTCTGTTTCTCTGTCATTTAGTCTCTCATTGTCTTTCTGCCTTTCTCTCTCTGTCTGTCTTTAATTGTATCACTTTTTAATTTCATTGTTCCATTATTTATTCCAAATTCAGTTACATTGTGTTTCTTTGACTGCCTGTTTCTCATTCACTACATCTTTCATTCTTTCTTTCCTCCATTCTATCTCTGTCACAATGCGTAACTGTTTCTCAGCATGTAGACAGTTTGAAGGTCATGTTGTCCTTTCTCTCTGTCCCATCTCAACTGTAACTCAAAACACACCAACATCACCAAACCCCCTTGTCCTTTTCACCCCCCCCCCCCTTGTGTTGAAACACTCCATTTTAGCTCGTATGTCTCAAGTCACTCACAAATGTGTGTGACAGATGGACTTTTCTAGATAATAAAGCTGCTATTGTTAGTACAATAAACTGACAGAGAATAATCTGTGCATGGTTTCTTGAATCATGAATCAAGGTGGAATTTTCTCAATTTAATATTTTGTCTAAATCCTTTTGGTTATATCAAGCTATAAAAGCTCTAGCCTCATATAATGATGAGTTAAACAATGAATAAATCTGTGTGTGTGTGTGTGTGTGTGTGTGTGTGTGTGGCAGTGTAAATATGCAGTAATGTAAACACTACCAATTTCAGCTTTACTTCTACATCAGAAGAAACATCAGAGAACTTAACAAGGCAGAAGGTAGTTTGCGTTCTTTGATTTACGTTCATCATATATTCATGCTACAGAGCGGAAAACACAATAACAGAGTATCGATGCTCAGTATTTATCCAAACGTAATAGACTTCATACGTCATCACAGACCACCATCTTTCTTTAATCGTTCTTTATTCTTTACATGCATACGTTTTTAAGGCTCTTAATAGCAATTTCCTTCTTCTCCAACTCCTAATGTTTGGTGGATGCACAGTGTGAATTTCAGAGGACAGCTCAAGCAACACTCCAAATGACCACAGCATACTTGTGTAGTTTCAAGCGAAAAATAATCCAAACGTTCCTCCACAGTAGTCAGTGCTAGAGTTTATGACGGTAGTAGTGACTGGAGGCTCATGGTCAACATTACATAACCAAAAATTGTAAGTAGAGGTGCAAGAGAGTTTCTGGGAGCCACCCTGCTGGTCATTTCTGATAATGAAGGAAGCTGGTAGGCTGTATTTGTATAAGTGGGGTAAACTGAGATTCTAAATGTAAATGTATGAGGAACAGACAAAGGATGTAATAACACTTGTAGCTCCCACCTATTAAGGGCCTACACTGAGGGGGGGTATAAGATCTCACTGGATTAATGAATCCTGTGTATGTGGCACACATCCCTTAAACTCCTGGTCACATGGCCATCATTCATAAAAGAAGCAACAGATTAAGTGCACACGGATCTGTGCAGGTCTGAGAAAACTTCTGAACTAAAGTTGATCTATGACTTATTCATGATCAATATTTTAACAACAACATTCAGCACGTGCTATTTGGGATTTTAGTAAAATAGAGCCAAGTAGACACACAGGTGAGCAGGTGAATTACTGCTTCTATTCCCTTAACGTTTGCTCTGATTGGCTGAAGAGTTGCTGCTTACTTATCATACAGTTTCTACTTCTATTGATGCAGCTGCACTAATGTGAATGAATAAATGAATCAATGGGGAATAAATGTGTGTGTGTAAAATGGGGACCTAATGAATCATGTATGCTGATATATTAGGGAGGGATTGTGGGTAATTTGGCTAAGTGGCTCTGCATGATGAGGATCCTCCATCTTCTTTCCTCTATCCTAGATTATTAAAAGCAGGACAAGAAGACGGATGGTGAGAGAAGGAAAAAGAGAGTAGTAGTAGTAGTGTGTGTGTGTGTGTGTGTGTGTGTGTGTGTGTGTGTGTGTGTGTGTGTGTAAAACACAACAGTTTTTCAAGTTCAGGTCCAATGTTTTTTTTTTTTTTTTCTCTAATGATCTATCCTGTCTCCATCAGTCATGAATACTAATCTATAAATCACAAGAAATCACATGCGCAAATTCTGATTGGTTGAGAAGGGCAGTGTTCATACATTTCCCATCCTCAGGCTTAGTTCCAACTTTCTTGAGAACTTGCCCGCACCTGACAATACTTAAATGACTGCAGTGTACACTTATAAGCCCCATCACCCTGTCACGCCAGGGCTTTTTAATGCCTATTATTAAACATAACATAGTACAAGCACATAAAAGATTTATCTTGCAGCAGCAATAAACCCCCTAAAGATGCATAGATCTTCCCCAGGGTGTCGGGTAAATATGTTGGGCATCATTTAATTTGGTAATTTATGGTTCAATCGATCATCTGTGACCTTAAAAAAGATTATTAATAGGAAATGAATATGGAAAAAAATAAGAAATAAAAAACAGAAAAACTTTGGCGAAGGAAAGTATCGCTATAGAGGATAAAACAAAATATAAAATATAAGAAAAATCTAAGAAGGTTCTGTACAAATATAAAAAATATATAAAACTAAAAACTATAAAATATAAAACTAAAATAAAAAATTTAATGGAATTTAAATAGAAATGTCCGGGTGGAAATAAGTCTGAATGTGTTTATATGCAATGAGCAAAAATCAAATAGAAATAGAAATATGTGCAAAGTGTGTCCATGAATGCCCAGAATGAGTGCAAATGTCCATAAGTGTTTAATGTGCACAAATGGTTTGGTCCTGTGTGGTGTTCTGATTGAGAGACCATGTTGTCTGTGAGAAGAAGCTCCTCCTCAGTCTCTCTGTGTTGGGCTTCAGGGAGCAGAATCACTTTCCTGACCACAACAGAAAAAACAGTCCCTTGTTGGGGTGGCTGAGGTCCTTCACCACCTTCCTGGCCTATTTCGGGTACTTTAATCACGCTGTTGGGTTGCTTCTGCTGTGAATACTAAAAGTGCTACATGGTTAAACTCAATCCAAAAACGGAAAAAGAAACGTCTGTTTCCCCCCTAGACCTTTTGTCTGCATCACAGTGAACTGAAGCTCAGCACATTTTGATCAAAAGGCTGATACACATGTGCAATTTATCGATAAAAAAGCAGACATACTCTCCCAGAAAATAAGCAAATACACATGTATAGGCTACTCGCTACATAAACGCTGGCTTTTCCAACATGTGAGCCGATTTATTCAAGTCATAATACAATACAACTTATTTTTGCTGTGGAGTTTATTGTTTCTCTGTGCATAAGAATTGCATTTCAGTGAATGTTTCATGGTGCTCCGGATGGCCAGTCCTCCACTGCCAAAGACTGTCAAGACCATCTACCAGGTTTGTTTATTCTCCAGAGAAAGCAGAATACAACTACAGGAAATACAGGAAATAAAAAGAAAAGTATCCAAATCAGAAAGCATCAAATCCAACTATGGAGTCAGATTTAATTGCTATCAATAAACGTTTCTTATAATTTTTTACATTTATTTTATGTTTTGCTGGGGAAATAAAAGTCTTGTTAATTCATCTAAACCCCCTACAGTATTTGCCAACAATGTACCCAGATTGATAAATTCACACATATCATGAATGAAAGGATATAGAAAAGAATATAGAGAATAAGAATTGTATTTAAAACAAGATAATTAATTAAAATTAAATAATACAATTATATGAAATAAGGACTTTATCTAAACGCCAGACCAAATTTCTCATTCACTGCTGAAGGGGTTAAATATACTTATACTGTAGATACGCAGGTTATATTTTAAAAATACAATTGCAAGTAAATTACAAACTGCACATAATTATAAAATATGAATAAACAGTACTAGACACACATATATGATATGGTAGTAAATATACAATGAAAAGGCTATTTACACATGCGTGCGCAAATGTAAAGCATACGCAATTATTCATTTATTCTGTATATTTAACTTCATTCAGCCGTTTAAGTTACATGAAAAAATGACCTGCCTACCAGCCCATTATTATTTTCTGTTCGAATTTAAAGATACACACACATGTGCAAAAAGTCAAAGTACAACAAAGAATACGAAAGTGTATAATCTTTAATAAAGTTAGTCTAAAACAATATTGTCTCCAATGCTGAAGCAAACATGATTTTGTTGTTGTTTAATCTATTTGCTGAATACAACGTGACTGCGCGCTCGGAGGTGAACACATGCAGACCCCCAGTGACTGTAATCCCTCTTCTCACCTTTCATTCATGATAGGCATGAAGTTATCAAACCGGTTTCACTGATGGGGGAATTGGCAGAATTGAGGAGTTTAAAAAGAATGAATCAGAATGAAAGAATGAAACCCCTTCTCATTCAGCGAGTTTTCTTTCTTGTGTTCTTCATCGTGTTCTTCAGCCCAAATGCGTCTCTTCTGCTTGTTGCCTGTCCTTAGCAGTGGTTTCCTAGCAGATCTTCTAGCATGAAGGCCTGATTCACACAGTCTCCTCTTAACAGTTGTTCTAGAGACGTGTCTGCTGCTAGAACTCTGTGTGGCATTGACCTGCTCTCTGATCTGAGCTGCTGTGAACCTGCGATTTCTGAGGCTGGTGACTCGGATGAACTTCTCCTCCGCAGCAGAGGCGACTCTCGGTCTTCCTTTCCTGGGCCGGTCCGCATGTCAGCCGGTTTCTTTGTAGTGCTTGATGCTTTTTGTGACTGCACTTGGGGACACTTTCAAAGTTTTCCCAATTTTTTGGACTGACTGACCTTCATTTCTTAAAGTAATGATGGCCTTCGTTTTTCTTTACTTGGCTGCTTTTTTCTTGCCATAATACAAATTCAAGCTCTTTGAATGATAAAGTGTATCCAAACTTTTGGTCTGTACTGTATTTAAAACAAAAAAGTAAATGAACATTTTCAGTTAACATTGAAGATATTCTGTATTATTTCTTGGTCCCTGTAAGGAAGTGTACGATATAGAATGTTATAGGTCATGTTTTCCCCATTCCTTTTATTGAGGCATGTACTCAGATGACACTCTGTTGGATTTCATGTAAAATCATAAGACTTTGCACACACTCTTGGAGGCCATACCAACTTTTATATACATTTACTATTATATACACTTTTTACATATATTTAATTTTTCTAAAGGTGTTTTATTTTTACTTTAAAAAAAGTATTTACTTTTTTGGGCTGTGGAACGAATCATTTGAGTTTTCATTATTTCATATGGGAAAATTAGTTTTGGGTTATGAGTGTTTTGATATATGAGCCCACTTCTGGAACTAATTATGCTCGTAATCCAAGGTTCCACTGTACGTATATATATATATATCTGTCTGTCTATCTGTCTCTCTTTCTGTGTGTGTGTGTGTGTGTGTGTGTGTGTGTGTGTGTGTGTGTGTGTGTGTGTGTGTGTGTGTATGTGTGTGTGTGTGTGTGCGTGTGTGTGTCCTTCTGCCTATCTCCTTTCTTGTAAGTGCTAAAGTAACACTGAATTATTGAGACCAGCTCTGAGAAATCTCATATTCTATTTATACACGTGTGGAGCTCAGAGCAGACAAACAGAGAGAGTAAATCCATCACATGGTCTGTGTGTGTGTGTGTGTGTGTGTGTGTGTGTGTGTGTGTGTGTGTTCTATTTGTATTCAGTGTCAGATCTCCTCCATCTGTATTTATTTGCATTTTGTGTCATTTCCTCAAATCTCATATTTCTACACACACACACACAGACACACCACCACCACCATCAATCTGTCTGCTCCTGAGAGTGAATATGTATAAACACAGAAGTGTGTGTTGCAGTATATTCCCACAAACATGAGAATGCTTTTAGGGATGCCACCAAGCTACACCACACACACACACACACACACACACACACACACACACACACACACACCACACACACCACACACACACACACACACACACACACACACACACACACACACACACACACACACACACACACACACACACACACACACACAGTTAGTGACCTACTTAAGGTTTGCTACTAATGTGTTTGTCAGAGACCTACTGTTGTCAAGAGTGTGAAGTGATTTTCTAGAACACATGAAGAAGACACGCACACACACACAAACCTGAACAATTCTTCACATTACATATGTGTTTACACAGCCCTAGGAAGCCTGAAAGATTTGGAAAGAGGTAACACACACACATACACACTGTAAATTTTGGAAGTGAGTCACTGATTCAGGATAAAGGTCAGTATTTTCTGCAATTAGCATCTGTGCTAATGCTAATCACAGTTTCGTTGGTAAATACAGCACTGAACACACACTTGAGTGTTTGCAGAGATGCACAAGCACATATACCCCCCTCTCTGTGTTGCCATATCACTACACTGAATTTCCATTCAGCAAATTATTAAGAGAATTATTTAAATCTCTCGTCTTTTTTCTCCTCTATGCTCTGGAGGTTCTGTGGAGGAATTGGTGCTCGTTAAAGCAAGCTCAGTGTGGGGTTCTGAAGAGAGGGATTAGAGGTGATCCTAAAGCATGATGAAGTGTTATTTACACATGTTCATGCTCTATAACCTGCCCCTGGACTGTGAGTACTTGTGAGGTTAAGGAGTGGGGCGTGTACTCATAGGAGGGGGGCGTGTACTCTGAGGAGGGGGCGTGTACTCTGAGGAGTGGGGCGTGTACTCTGAGGAGTGGGGCGTGTACTCTGAGGAGGGGGCGTGTACTCTGAGGAGTGGGGCGTGTACTCTGAGGAGGGGGGCGTGTACTCTGAGGAGGGGGCGTGTACTCTGAGGAGAGGGGCGTGTACTCTGAGGAGAGGGGCGTGTACTCTGAGGAGTGGGCGTGTACTCTGAGGAGTGGGGCGTGTACTCTGAGGAGGGGGCGTGTACTCTTGGCATGTAATCTTGAAGATCTGATTTTTGTGGTTAAAACTTCATGTGTTTAAGTTTAGTGAAACAAATGACAGCGTCTCTGTAGACTGACCTTGATCATTCTTATTCTGTATTTAAATACATGTAGTTATTGATAATCATCTGACAATAAAACCCTGTAGATGAACAGAGCGCTAGACAGTTCATTAGCATGTGTATAATTAGCATGTAACAGTGGCGTTCCCGTGTTTCATGTGCACACATATTAAAGGTATCATCGAAGCCTTACACATAGTGTTACCAAGGTTACCACATCTTGGATCTGACACCCTGCAGAGATCAGATGCTCCTGAATGTGTGTGTGTGTGTGTGTGTGTGTGTGTGTGCACTGAATTTGCCTTGCTAACTGCAGAGTGCACCCAGAGACGTTGAAGGCTAACAAAAGCGACAAGATAATTAGCGACTGTTTACACATGTACAGCCCACAGTGGACAGACAGCAGGCAGAGACACAGACAGATAAAAAGGCAGTCAGACGGACAGAGACAGATAAATAGTCAGACAGGGATACAAAGGCAGGCGGACAGGTGGAGATTTCCAAATCCAGCATCTGTTAAAATCATAGAGGTGAATGAACAAGGTTCAAAGGTTTCAAGGGTCAAGCTTTGACTCTATGTGTTATATGTACTCCACCTCATGCCCTGAGTCTCCTGTGAGTCGCCCCCCGACCCTGAATACAGGATAAAGCAGTATAGACGATGAGAGTGGGCCGATGGCTGCTGTATGACTCTCACACACACACACACACCGTCTCTTCTTTGTATCGGCTCACGTTCGATGTGATGCATCGATTTTATATGTAGATTGTCAGACGACTGTTGCTCTCACACACACTCGTGGAGATTTATTATCATTTTTTAAAGATCTGTGAGGCTTGACTTCTTCATGCAGCACCACATGTTCACAACTTGCCATTAAAAAGTGTGTATCCATGCTCAATATGCTACCATCAACATCTGTGCAGATTTTATAAAATAGTCTGTAGTCTGAGGGTGGAGCCCAGGTGTATGGGGGGATTTAGTCCTGTAGCTGCAATATATAATGATATCTCTTTACTTTTCTTTCTCCAGTTCGTGGCCTTCGCCTCGTTGTTCTTCATCATGGTCTCCATCACGACCTTTTGCCTGGAGACGCATGAAGCCTTCAACACCATCATCAACAAGACAGAAGCTTTAAGGAATGAGAGTGTGCTTGACTTGGTGCCTCAGTATGAGATCGAGACGGATCCAGCACTCACATACGTGGAGGGTGTCTGTGTCCTCTGGTTTACCTTTGAGTTCCTGGTGCGAGTAACATTCAGTCCAGATAAACTGGAATTTATCAAAAGCGTGCTGAACATCATCGACTTTGTAGCCATCTTACCATTTTATCTTGAAGTTGGACTAAGCGGTTTGTCATCTAAAGCAGCAAAAGACGTCCTGGGGTTCCTTCGAGTGGTCCGATTTGTACGTATTCTCAGAATCTTCAAGTTAACACGCCACTTTGTGGGACTCCGGGTTCTTGGACACACCCTGCGTGCCAGTGTGAACGAATTCTTCCTCCTCATCATCTTCCTCGCCCTCGGTGTCCTTATTTTTGCCACCATGATCTACTACGCAGAACGAATTGGCGCTAATCCGCATGACCCGACCGCCAGTGACCACACCATGTTCAAAAACATTCCTATTGGATTCTGGTGGGCCGTGGTCACCATGACGACTCTAGGGTACGGCGACATGTACCCTCAGACATGGTCCGGAATGCTGGTTGGGGCGTTATGTGCCCTAG
Organism: Clarias magur; assembly: GCA_013621035.1. Taxonomy (NCBI): domain Eukaryota; kingdom Metazoa; phylum Chordata; class Actinopteri; order Siluriformes; family Clariidae; genus Clarias; species Clarias magur. Next base: position 34,009 of record QNUK01001128.1, read on the forward strand.
CAGGGGTGCTAACAATAGCAATGCCTGTTCCTGTTATCGTCAATAACTTTGGCATGTATTACTCGCTAGCCATGGCTAAGCAGAAGTTACCAAAAAAGAGGAAGAAGCACATTCCACAGGTGGTACAAACTCCATCTCCATCTTTCTGCAGGACTGATCTGAGTTCAGCCTGCAACAGCAATCCTGTAGATTTGCGTTTGGGACAGAGCCGGGGACTCGAGTGCCACCGGTCAGGTGAGTGTTGGAGTAGAGATGGATCTAGTACTACTCAGAATGAATTTTTTTTTATTATTTCCTAATGTAAACCATTTAACATCTTTTAACATACAATTACTCAGAATAGGCGTCTTCCAAATGGTTGATATGTTGATATGTTTTTTTAAAGTATCAATACATTTACAAACACGGGAAAGTCCTGTAAAATGTCATATAAAATGCTAAAGTTTTTGAAAACCTAAGTCAAGTCGGCTTTTATTGTCATTCCAGCCATATACAGTTAGTACACAGTGAAACGAAACAACGCTCTTCCAGGACCAGGTGCTACATACAGGCAACAACATACATTTACAACACACAATTTTTTATTTATTTTTAAGTTAATCTAAAAGAAGAACTATCAATATCTATACAAAAATACACAATAGACAAAGTGCACGTGCAAATGTGCAAACAAAGAGCTACATGACAGACACAACAATGTAACACATGACAGTCATTTTTGATGAAGTATGAATTGAGGTAGTGGGAAGAGCGGCAGTAAACTGTTTACATTGTGACAAGAGTCTTGTGTGCAAATAGCAGTGAAATAAATATTGTGCAAAAAATTGCGAGGAGCAGCACAGGTGGGTAGGGATGAGCAGATTGAGATGGGTGTACATCAGTGTGATTGTGCATGTGTGTGTTTATCACTTCAGTCCAGATGTTATGTAGTTCGTCTGAGTGATTTGTGTGTGTGTGTGTGTGTGTGTGTGTGTGTGTGTGTGTGTGTGTGTGTGTGTGTGTATCAGTCCAGTCTCTTTGTGTTGAGGAGACGGATGACTTGTGGGTAAAACCTGTTTCTCAGTCTGGATGTGAGGCCCGAATGCTTCGGTACCTTTTTCCAGATGGCAGGAGTGTGAAGAGTGTGTGTGAGGGGTGTGTGTGTGTGTGTGAGGGGTGTGTGTGTGTGTGTGTGTGTGTGGTGTGTGTGTGTGTGTGTGTCCGGTCAGCCACAATGCTGGTGGCTTTGCGGATGCAGCGTGTGGTGTAAATGTCTCCGATAGAGGGGAGAGAGACGCCGATGATCTTCTCAGCTGTCCTCACTATCCGCTGTAGGGTCTAGCGGTCCGATATGGTACAATTCCCAAACCAGACAGTGATGCAGCTGCTCAGGATGCAAACTCAAATTAGACTCAACACACATACGTAAATCAATGTGTAGACAGTTTACATCATTCCTGTTTAGTACATACACACTTTACTGCAGTAATTATAATTCTTTTGACCAGACACTGTTCTAACATAAATTACCTGTGACAGATCAGCTCGCAGACATCAGAGGTTGTATGTCGGGTCAAAGGTCAGGATTGAGTGTTCTCACCACCTAGAAGGCATTAATAATCCTTTCAGACAGAGTGGATATTTTAAGATCCAGCCTACTTTTAGAAAACTTTCAAACATCTAAAAACCTTCATGCAGTTTTGTGCTGCCTTTTACTGGGAATGTTCCTGAAAGTGGTAGTGTTTCTGTGCAAACACCTCTCTCTCTCTCTCTCTCTCTCTCTCTCTGTTTCTTTATTTCCTACCTAATTATGAAGTGAAAAACTAGCACAGACATTTTTAAGCATGCTAAATGATCAGCTGTCCCCAGGAGCTCACCAGTACAAATGTTTTGGCCATTGTGGGTTCTGACCAGTATGGAGTAATGGTGTTTTTGTGACTTTGTTTATTTGAGCCATTGTGTTGGGGTTAATGCTTGGGCCAGTGTGTTTATGGATCAGTAAATGTTTGGTCCATCGCAAGTTTGAAAGTCTGTATTTGCGCCAGAGTACGTGTATGGCCCAGTTAAGTATGTGAACGAATTAAAATTATGGTGTGTTGGTTCAGAGTTGTGTTAGGATTTTCTTCAGAGGTACATTTTTCTGGGTGCCAGTGGATCTTGGACTTCACTCGTGACATCTTTCATTCCTTTTTGTCATGCCTTTTGTGTTTTTGTTTTGTTTTTGTGGTTTTGATGAGGTTCACCTTTCAAGGTCATCTTCAATATGTTTGAACCATGTTTTCTTGGAGATGGTTGTCTGGATTCTCCATTCTATAGGTCAATGCTGCCAGAGCTGTTTGTAGGGTATGCAGTTGGTGTTAATTCTGAATATGTGCCCAAACCACTTCAACCTTCTCTTTTGGATCTCTGCCTTCATGGTTATTTGATTGTCATATTGCTCTTGAATGAATTTATTGCTGAGACTGTCACAAAGGGAAATACCCAGAATCTGATGCAGGCATTCTAAGTGGAAGCTCTCAAGCTCAAGTTAATGTCTTGCATTAGCATGACCCAATTCAGCATAGCTGCTGCTTGCCCAATTTAAAAAGATCTATATCAAGTTATCTTTATTGTCTGCACCAGTGATCCCAAGTATATGGATTTCTGAACCTGTCTAAGTTTGGACTCCATCAACATGGTCATTGGCTTTTAAGTCATTAGTTGTTAACTGAATTGGCTTTTAAGTCATTGGTCTTGACTTGACCTTGATCGTCAAGCTATATTGCTGGGCAGCATGAGAGATGGTATATAGGGTGTTGGCAGTGAACATAGAGTCCATTATGTAGACCTTTCAGCCATCATGCCGTCAAATGCTTTTGTCATGATGGTGTCAATCATGTCAGTAAAATCAAGGGAAAAGCAATGGTCTTGATGGACTCCAGACTTGATTTCGAATTGGTTGGTTTCTGTAGCAGGTTAATGGTTGATGACTTGATTGGTGGACCCTGTGGTGGTTCATAGTTGTACAATTCCTGGAACATTTCCTTCACCACACCTTCTTGTTCAGATGCTCAAAGTCAGCATACTTCGATTGTTTTGTTTTTCTCCACTAGGTCCAGGCACTTATCTGACATCAATGCTTGGACCTAATGCTGTAGTGGATGGCACTCATTGCAGATTTAAGTACTGCAAACTTGTTTGACAGGCCAATTTGACGTTCCTGCTTATTTGACTCACATGGTTAAGACAGCTGTTAGTCCCGTTTTTGCCCTTTGTAATTGTAGTTGTGTTTAGCATGGAAAATAGTCGGGTCCATAATCGGTCCCTCTCATCGCTTGTGCATCCTTGAGTGCTGACCAGGTTTCATTCAGTAAGTGAGTGTTCATGTGGCTGGTCAACTTGCTGAATAAACTAGCAAATGATGGTGTAAGCAGCCAATTGTCATTGAAAACACTGTGGCCAAGCTTTCTCTTTGTATATTCTCTTCCCGATCTATCTGTGACAATATGGGCATTGCAATCTCCAGATGGAATGATTAAGTTAGTCTGCGGGATTGATCAGTTGTGGTTGCTGCTACATGGTCCAATACAGGGTGACTTGCAGGACTGACCCAGCTGTGAATAATAAAACCGCCCCAGGTTTTGTTAATTGCATAGCAAATGTTTTTTTTGGTTCATCCATTAAATGCAGCTATTAAAATTTCCATTTTTGGATCGTAAAGCTACTTATTTTTTCTTATTCGTCCACTAGTAAACTTCTAACCTCCGCAAATAAGTTTGGTCCAATTTTTGGGATTTTACAGACGGGCTTGGGACCGCCCCTGTCAGAATGGTGGAAATTTCATCAAGGTGCGTTGGCTGGACAGATGCTGCTGTTGGTATTTTGTTGTTTAAAGTTGATGAGGCTGTGGTGTATTTGTAATCTTATATCAGGTCATATCAAGTATGGATGTGCTGAGTGTGTTGCTCTGGAATTGTATGGTTATGACTGCAACTTATAACTCTAACCATGAAAAGGTTTTCTGCCCTTAGAGATATCAGGTTTTATTTTTAGATGAACAGCTGGTGACTTTGGAGATGTTCTGCTGAGAGAGAAGGAGGGCTGGAATCTGGAATCTGACTGGGTGTGTGTGTGTGTGTGTGTGTGTGTGTGTGTGTGTGTGTGTGTGTGTGTGTGTGTGTGTGTGTGTGTGTGTGTGTGAAGAAAGAACAGTGTGATGCTAGGCTGTGGATAATTTTGGCTTAAAGTGTTTGCTGCTTTTGTCACAGATCTGAGGATTTAGCTGTGTCTCAGTCTGGCATGTGGGACATTAGATAATGTTCTAGCACCTTGAGTAGAGCACAAAGAGAAACATGACATCATAATGTGTTTAATGTATAGCAAAATCATAGAGGAAATTCATCTTCTGAAAAATACGGCACTAAGGAAAACCTCTTCTACATTAAACCAAATAGATCCATTATATTTATATACAGTGAATAAATATAACTTATTGCTGTTGTTCTGGATAGCTGCTATAAATTATTAGGTTGATGATTTTATTAAATCAGAAAATCACTTATTGCCTAAAAAAGTGTAAAGCACTTTGGGAAATTAAGACTTTCGACATTTCTTATGGTGTGAAGAGGTGAGCAGATAGAGTCAGTGCTGTTGCAGTATCTGGTGTGGAAGTCATCGTGGTTTGTAGTTTGGAGGTGTGCTACCTAAATGCCAAGTATGACTGTCTACTGGTTGTGTTTTCTGACCAGACAGCACTGGACTGCCAAGGCCTGACCTGACTTCTGACTGTCTGCAACCTCTGTACAGTCAAAGGACTCTCATATTCGTATTTCAGACAACAAGGAGAGTTTCAGTGGCAGGGGTCCTTCAGCTTTAATTTCATTAAAGAAAGTTTAAAACTTTAAGATTAAATCTTCAGTGCTTTAATCCCATACCTGAACTACTAATACTTAAATAGTTTTAAATTGCACTTTCAATTAGTCAAGGTGTAAATTTGATTCCAGGTCCAATGACATTAAATTTACACCCTAAACAGTATAATTGTTTCTGCAGATGTCAGTGCAGGAAGTGACATCACAACCACTCCAGAGGAGCGAGTTCATATGCAGGATCCACATGGTGGAGGGACTTGCTTCCTGTTGGCTGCAAGTGATTACAGCTGCACTGCTGACTCCACCCTTCACAAATCAGGTATGTTCTAAACAGCTAACCAGTCCACTTGTCCATGTGTCATTGCCTGTCCATGCAGTTATATTAGCCTTCGTTTTTCTTAAACGGTCACAGCATGCACAGTTGTATGTACATCATGCTCACCATTAGCAAAAGCAAATGTCACTAGCATGCTATGTGCTTCACTACCATTACCATGAGACAATGCTAGTTTCTCCAAACTTAAAAAAAAAAAAAAAAAAAAGAATCAACAGAAATCAATTCCATCCACTGTCAATTTCATCAGTAAGAACATCACACAAAGTACCGCAAATCCTAACTTTACATTATATTGGAGGAATCCAGCTTCTAATATGAATTTAGAGCATAAGAGGATAAAGGCCAAAAATACTCAAGAAACCAAAAATGTCTCAGAACCACATTGCCAGATAGAGTTTCCAGGTTAGACAGAATAGAAAATGGGGTCGGCATAAAGACCAGCACCTTCATAAACTTTTACAGGTGCACCATCGAAAGCCTGCTTTCAGGATGCATCATAGTGTGGTATGGAAACGGTTCCAGCCAAAACCAGAAAGCACTGCAAAAAGTGAACAGCACAGGACATCACTGGTAGCACACACCCGTCCATCCAGGATGTGTTCCACAGACGATGCCTGCAGAAAGCATGTAGCATCATCCAGGACCACAACCACCCTGCAAGCAGACTTTTCTCTCAGGAGCCATCTGGTAGGCAGTACAGGAGCCAGTCCGCATGCACCAAGAGATTGAAGGACAGTTTCTATAACCAGGCTGTTAGAATTCTTAACTCGAATAGATAGATGAGTGATGTAATAATTAAACAACACACCATGTTTCTGGACACCAAAAACTGTTTTAAAGTATAGCTCTAAGAAAGCTCCTTGTTTTAAAGGAATGGCTGCACTAGGACACCTTAGATTATTTATGGACATTGTGCAATACAATTCTTGATGTCTTGATAAATCGTGTATTTTAATGTATAGTATGTGACCGTTTGCAATAGCGCGCACACACACACACACACACACACACACACACACACACACACACACACACGTTCTAACCCGTCCTGGAGTCCTGCTTCTGGTTGGAGATCCCGTCACATGGATGCCCCGTGTGGTCTGCCTGGATGCGCTTGGTGGCTGGGGATGGTTTCCATGAAGACTGTCCTATCATCGATTGATGCTCTGGGGACCTGTGACTTCAGTTGTTCGATAGCTCAGGACTGGAATCTCCTACAGTCTACCTGAGCCTCCGGGAACAAACTGGACTCCTTTTAATTTAAATTTTAACACATCTCCTGTTACACTGAACTTCCAGTACACATTATTATGCTGATCATTCTCTGCTCTCCGTTATCACCCAGATGAGGATGGGTTCCCTGTTGAGTCTGTTTCCTCTCAAGGTTTCTTCCTATTACCATCTCAGGGAGTTTTTCCTTGCCACCGTCGCCCTCGGCTTGCTCATCAGGGACAATCTTATCATTTTGATTCATACACATTGCATAAAAACTTATTTCTTTTTATTGTGTAAAGCTGCTTTGCGACAATGTCAATTGTTAAGAGCGCTATATAAATAAAATTGACTTGACTTGACTTGACACACACACACACACACACACACACACACACACACACACACACACACACACACATATATAAGTTGACTGGCTCTTCTCATCCTAAGCATTTCATTGTATTGTCTCATTGACCCTGTGTTGACATGTGCCAAATAAACTCTTTTGTGTCTGAAGGCATAGCAGTGACCTCACAATTCAACTCGCCCTGTCCAATCCATACGCATTCACTCGCTGATTCCATCAGTCCAATGATACATCGGCATCTGCATACTGTATTACAAAAACTTCATGATTTGAATATATGTATTACATTATAGCAGTATTATGGGCAATAAATTAATAGACTTTACGCAACATCAGCGTTTATTCAGGTATGTAACATATAAATACATCATTAGATATGATACACATAACCTGGGCTTCCATTCATTCATCCATTTCCACTTTACCCTAGACCTGAGGTTTCGTTTGATCTGTCAAAGGCATTGTGAATTCAATACCAGTAAAGGTAAAGTGGGTGGAGCCAATATGGAACAATCTGGAATGTGGATTTTGATGACAATATTATGTTAACACACCTGATACAGCTTACTGAAGCAATGCCTGTAACTGTGCTATAAATCTACCCCACCCAAATGCACCTGGCCCACTTCTGCCCCACCCAAATCCCGCTTCTTCATTTTTAAATCCACATTTAAATCCATCTTCTTTCTCTCTGCTCCACTTCGCTGTCCCATTTCTGCCCCACTCAACCCCGCCTTGTTAATTTTGCATCCACCTACATCCTTCTTTTTATTTCCTTAACCACCTAAATGTACCCATTGTTTTCTTCCCAGCCTGAATGCACCTTCCCCATCTTTGCCGTACCCGAATGCCCCCAATTCCGTTTGGCTCCAACAGAATGACCTGGGCATTTTTCTGTCCTGATTGAGTGTTTAGTGTTTTTTAACATTGAATATTTATATATATATATATGTGTGTGTGTGTGTGTGTGTGTGTGTGTGTGTGTGTGTGTGTGTGTGAAGATAATGGATGTATAAGGGAAATTGTGGAGGTGATATTTTATATACAGTGGAACCTCAGATTGTGAGTAACATGGTTTACGAGTGTTCCGCAAACCGAGCAAAGATTTTTAATACATTTTTTATCGGAAACCGAGCAAGTATTAGTTTACGAGCGCCGAGTATCAAGTGATCACAACTGAGCCAATGATTTTTCTCTCTCTTGCGCTGCGGAATTATGGGTAATCGTCTCCCCTGCTGCGTCTTAGTGCTCGTCTCTTACTGTTATAATCAACATCTCCCTCTCTCTTTTGTGTGTGTGCACATGTAATTTGACACTGTTTGAGTCAAATTTGTTTGTAATTTGAGTTTTCATTATTTCTTATGGGAAAATTCTGTTTGGTTTACGAGTGTTTTTGAAATACAAGCCTGCTTCTGGAACAAATTATGCTTGTAATCCAAGGTTCCACTGTATATATATATATATATATATATATATATATATATATATATATATATATATATATATATTCCTTATATAGCTAAAGTTTGATTAGTCATTAACTGTTAACAAGGAAGTAGTGTTGTAATATTGTAATCGCATATCTATGATGGTCTGAACAAAATTAGTATGAAACACATCATAAATGTAATAAGTTCTTAATAACACATTTATAATTGTATAATAATTACAATAGCAAAAATGTACACAGTTACATTATTTATGGATTGTTCTATATTGAGACTATATGACAGACAAAATTAAATGTTGTTAAGCAACTTGGATTATTTATTTTTATTTATTTATCATTAAACTAGGATTCACATCATGCTTCATTATTCCATCTCATGGAATCACTGACTCGCTGTGTGTCTGCACACACACACTGTGTTCAGAAATAAGTTTTTTGTTTAGTTTTTTATCCTTGTGTAATTGTGTGTGATGTTGTGTGTCACTGCCTGTGTGATGTGTGTTAATGTTGCTAATTATTTAGGATGTTTTTGTTCCAGCTGCGACCAAACCTCTGGCTGAAATACAACTGATATCAGCTAAAAATGGAGAGGGCGGAGCCAATACAGACTCAGATGGATTTGACGACCTGGATTGGACAGTATGGAATAGAATAACTCTGTGATTAGCACATTTCTGTTCAGATGGGGTGGAGCCACATGTGACAGAATGCACTTGGAATAATGCACATCCTCCAATTGGACAGTCTGAACCAGAACAATTCTATGATTGGATGCAGGATTAGGCAGTCTAAAACTGTGAATATATCTGGAGACCATAATTGTGACTGGACAGTTGGCATCTCTGATTGGACAGTATGGATTAACACACTTCTCATTGGATGGTTTGGAATATCTGGACAGTACGAACTAGTATTTCCAGATTGGACAGTGGTGGACAGTTTGGATAAGAACATGTCTGTGATTGGACAGTATGGATTAGCACATGTCTGTGATTGGACAGTATGGATTAGCACATGTCTGTGATTGGACAGTATGGATTAGCACATGTCTGTGATTGGACAGTATGGATTAGCACATGTCTGTGATTGGACATCTATATAATTGCACAGTATGGGTTAAAAAAAATCTCTGACTAGATAATATGGAGTAACATGTCCCAGATTGGACAGTATAAATGAGCACAGATCTGTATGGACATTATGGTCCACATGTCTCTGATTGGACAGTGTCGATTAGTGTAACATGGATCTCTGATTGGACAGTATGCATTAGCACATCTCTGTCTAGACACTATGGACTAACATATCTTTGATTGGACAGAATAATTTAACATATTTCTGATTAGACAGTAAGGGTAAAAAAAACAGTGATTGAACATAATAGATTAGCACATATTTGATTGGACAATGAGGTATAGCGCATCTCTGTGGTGGGACAGTATAGATTATTGTATTGGACAGTACAGATCAATGGATCTCTGTGATTGCACAGTATGAATTAGTTTATCTTTGATTGGACAGTATGGACTAGCACATCTCCTCCTGAAGCAGCTTCATGGATAAACACTGTATGTGTACAGAGAAACATAAACACATACCTGCCCCCACATAAGCTTGTTCCCTCTCTGTCTCCATTCCTATTACCCAAAAGCCCCTGCTCCTCCATAATGCTCCTATTGTTTATCTGACCCTTCCCAAAAGTCTAATCCTTTTAGATCGCTGAAGGTTCCATGTCCACTTCCCCCATTGACTCTCCCTATTAAAACGGCCCATAAGCTTTAATCACTGCATCTGTACAGAGAACCACATTATAGAAAAACTCAAACGTCCCCTGAACACCACCAGTAAGTGTTTGTTCTGCCATTCTGCCTCACTGTGTGTAAAATGGAGTGTTGGTGTGTTACAGAGTAGCAAAATAAAGTGTTAACAAATGTGACCTGAAATCATAAATATATGCTCTTTATCGGTGTGTGTGCGTGTGTGTGTGCGTATGTGTGTGTGTGTGTGCGTGTGTGTGTGTGTGTGTGTGTGTGTGTGTGTGTTTGATGCATTTTACACTGAATAAGTTCAAAGGACAAAAGTCGTCTGACATGGTGTGCAATAATAAAATAAACCGAAACTGCACTGTGATTACACACACACACGCGCGCACACACACACACACACACACACACACACACACACGCGCACACACACACACACACAGTACATCGACACTCTTATTGGGAGCTTTAGCCATGTTGAGATTAAATCTGTTTTGTGTGCATATGTGTGTGTGTGTGTGTGTGTGTGTGTGTGTGTGTGTGTGTGTGTGTTTCCTTTCACCACCTAAACAACTGTTTGTGTGTGTTATATATGATTATATGATTATACAATGTGCTGCTCTTAGAATCCAGGGGTTTTAAATGCTGTTTAAAGTAAAATCACTTTTTTGACACTATTATTAATTTTCAGTTGTTTGTTAACCAGGTTGTGTAACGTTGTTGTGTAAACGTATGTGTTTGTAGTATGAGATGTTTGTGTACTTGTGCATTGTTAATGTTTTGTATTTTTCACTGTATATTGTTGATATTTTGTCGTGCATGCTGACACTAATGTAAATTAAATGATAACTTGATGCAATTCTTACAGGTGCTTTATTTTGTGTATTGTTGAATTAGTAAGCAAAATGGAAAATATTCTTAATAAATAAATATGTCACAAACATGCTACATGGCGTTTGTTATGATATGGAGTCTAATCTTTGTTATATGTGGCAGGTTGAGGCTCCACCTACTTACAGCTAACTGGTTACTTCATTTATTGGTTGTCCTATGATGGGACAGTGAGAAGATATACAGTATAAGTTTGGTGACATGGTAGCCTGGTGTCATAAGTCCCGCCCCTTGTCTTCGTGTCATCACTGCATCATCCAGGTATGTGGGGCGAAGCTGGCTGGGTTGATTGTGGGTAAACTGCAGCTCATGGTAGTGTGATTCCCTTAGAAGGACACATTTAACCGAGCGCCGTCGCTGGCATTGTCCCGAGGCTACCCTGAATTATCAAATGTTTAGCTGTATTTGTCTATTTATTCAGATTCAGAGGTTGGCGTGGGACAGATCCGGACGTGTGAGCCTCTTTGTAATGCACATGGTTTCCCAGATTGTGTGAGAGTTCTGTTCTCCGGAAAGTTGTTTGCTTGGTTCCGTGAGATTCAACTCACGTGGTATGTATGTTAACGATTATTCTGTCTGTTTGGTAAGCGTGGGGTGTCAGCTGAGCTGCCTAGATTGTAACTTGGCCATATTCAGGTCATTCTATGTATATTCTTTTCTGTGCAGTGACGTACTGGCTTCATTCAGAGTGACTGATGGTCCCAAGGCGTCGGTGATACCACAGAGAGACTTGTACAACGTACTTCTGTGGTTACAGGAGCTGAGTGCCTAAGGCGGCGTGTAGTCCTGGTGGCCGTCTCCTTTTCACGCGTGTGTGTGTGTGTGTGTGTGTGCGCACATGTGAGTGTCTCTACACAAGGACTGGGGAGGTGCTGTGGAGGCCTAGTTGTGCCCCTTGTTGCCTGCTGTCGCGCCTCAGCTGTTGTACCTTGAGCTCAATCATTTTCGGTCATTCTTGTATGAAGTTTATGATGTGCTTGTATGTTATATGTTAAAGTGGGATTGTTCTTCTTCTTTTCTTGTTTGATGTGATGTTTCATGTGTGTAATAGAATCTGATTCATTTTTTCACATTTGCGTCTCCTGCCGCCTCACAGAGATCGAACCTGTGCTGTTTCTAAGACCAAATATACTATAAATATTCCCTGCTGAAATTCCAGGGTGGTGTAATCGTTAGGTAGCACTTTCTTAAACCCTCAGTGTCCCGCCACATTCATATATAATAAAAAAATAAAAATAAATAAAAACATATGTTCACAGGTAACATTTGGTGTTTTACATTTGCTACACTGAAAAATGTGAAACTGCTTTATCATTGATACAAAGTAGACGTTTCTTCATTGATCTAATTGGAATTTTTGATTTCCTATACAAAACTGTTATTTTTTACTTTTCTTTAAAAAAAGAAGCAAACATCGCAGCCCCTGAATCAACTTACATGTAATCCGTTCACTCAGAGGACATTTCTACTTCAAACCAAAGGTTTCCCGTGACAGCAACTCATGTAATTTCTGTTAAATGTGTCTCTTCCACGCGCAACTTTATGATTTATGTCAGGAACAAATACTTTGTAGATTGAGTTTTGTGTCAGTGTTTGCTAGCTAACTACACCTGTATTGCCTAGCATTAGCTAACTAATGTGGTTATTTTTAGAAATGCCGGAGTCTGTACGCTGTGCCGAATTACATGAAATTAACTGTATTTAAGTACCATTGGTTAACGATGTAAAAGTTAATAGGAAAGTGACCTAAATATAGAAGAAGCCACATTTGTTGTGAGTACTGTTTGTAGTGTACTTGTAGTTGTGCTTAAAAGCTTCTGGACTTGCTAATGTGTAAGTAATGTAATGTTAATATGACTATAACTATGTTCCCTCGTATGAAACGGGGCATTAGCACATTTTCCTGACACTTTATGACACGTTTTTAATGTTATCAGAATATAACTCTAACACTGGCAGCAATTTATAGCACGTTGATTTAATGTTAGTACAAATAAAAGTACAACAGTCCACAAGTTAACCATGTAAATTAAACAACATGTGAAATAAAACACAAAAACAGTCCAAAAACTGGGGTAGTCTTTCTACACATACTGTAATTAAGATTTGCTAAGAACCTGCGCCAGTCCAATTTTTGTTTTTACTTTTTTTGTTTTTTTCAAGTTCAGTAATGAGTTTCTGAGAAATGCACCTGTTCCACTTCAGCAAGATTCCTGGTTTCCTTGGACAAGCAACAGTGCAAACTGATTGAGATGATCAGAAACAAGGTAGGAACTGTCAGAGAATGATCAGAGATATAATCACAGTTCTTGATCAGGTATGTACTTGCGCACAAAAACTATTAGCTTGGTGTCAAATGTAATATTGTGGATGGAAGCCACAGCAAGGCATCCAAATCAAGTTGGCTGTGACGCACTAAATTAAAACATAACTAGCAGAATCAAACATTTTACTTTAACAGGTTAGTGTATGCTGTCTGAATACAGGTTTCATTTTATCACGCCTCACAAGACTAATATAATCAACAATGCTATGTTTGTATTTACTTGCCTAGAGCCTGGAGGTGAGTGTATGAAGAGAGGATCTCCTGAAATGTCTTATGGCGTATGTAGTAGAAGATGTGGACCAACTGATTAAACACTGGTAAGCATTTGCTCATGAAGCCTTTCAACCTTAGGACTGAAAATGTTACTGAACTGATAAATTATCTTTGCTCAGAGGTCCAACAGTGGCAGCTTGGTGGTGCTGGGTTTGAACCTGTGAGCTTCCAATCAGTAGACCAACACCCCAAACCCACACAACTACCTCTGCCCCTTCATATTGACAAATACGAGGTCCGTGGCATCATCAGCTGCAGCACAACCTTTACACAGGGCCATTGTTTTTTCACAAAAAATAGCCAACATCATATTAAACCCTATGGATTAAGAAGTGGATGTTAGTCAAGTTCATATTCATGTGAAGGCAGGGGAGCGAATACATTTGGCAATATAATGTAAAATATACTGTGTGTGTATGTGGATGGTAGTTGTTTTGGCCTATTCATTGACTTAATTAAATGTAACTTAAATGTGATGCACCATAATCCTAGATGTTTTTGCACTCACAGGGAGCATTAAGTGATTTTTAAATGCATACATTAGACACTGTTTTGCCAAATAGAGCAACTTGTCTAACGCGTGTCCTGTCTTTTATTATGTTGTTCAGAAAGATGAGGCTCAGGCAGAACTCGAGAGGTGCACGATGTTTGTCCTGAGGGAGGAAGATGACGGTCTTCAGCCACCACAGGAAATCAGTCGCACATCAATGTTCCATGTTGTTTGGCCTCATCTATAAACTTGAGTTACCCTGGTGAGCTCAAACACACTTTTGTGGCCCTGCAGAAAATATTTCGGGAACGTAGTCAATATTGACATTACATTTTGGTCACTTTGTTTGTCAAACAATTGTCAGGTTTTCATATTGTTAGCAAATAGGTTCATACAGTTCTTAAGGTTAAGTTATTAAAAACGCATTGTGTTTTATTTCTTTTTGTTTTCTGTCTTTTAATTGGAGAAATAATTTAATAGTACAACAAAAAGAAAAGGTAATGCCTGTTTCAAGGAAGGTAATAAATGGTTTTGGAGGAGAATTAATGTTTTTTACATTGTCTTCATTCATAAATGTAACGTATCTATTTTATCAGCTTCATCTAAAGCAAAACCATGTAAATTCAATTCAATTTCAATTCAATTCAATTTTATTTATATAGCGCTTTTAACAATTGACATTGTCGCAAAGCAGCTTTACACAATAAAAAGAAGTAAGTTTTTATGCAATGTGTATGAATCAAAATGATAAGATTGTCCTTAAATGAGCGTAACCATTCACTCTTCACTGGGAATCTTTTTAAATATGTTTTTGGTTACATTCATATTATGATTTAAGTTGTCAGAAAATAGAAAATTGGATTACAATCTACATAAATTAACTTTTTTGGCTTAGAGGTACGTACATTTTTTTTATTTCAGAAAAAGACTACATATTGATTTTTTGTATAAGTCATAAAATTACGTTTGTACTTAATCAAACTTTTAACTTCAGAAAATTTTACTTTACACTACATTAGCATATTCTTTAAATTTTCTTTCAAGGTAAAAACTAAACTTAAATATAATGTTAAATTTTAGGCTGTGATATAATCAAGTTGTTACAACGTAGAAAAATAAGTTTTAAGGCATTGTAATAACTTTTGTTTTTGATTTGGATGGATTTTTTATTATTTTTAATTTTTTTTGCTTTGAGAAACTTAAAAAACTAAAAACTAAAACTTAAAAAAAATATATATATATTTATTTAGTCAAAATTAAACCTTAAATAAAATTATAACATTTGATTTAAGAGAAAGTAAAAAAAAAAATAACAGCTGTAGCAAATTCCAGCAATTTTTTAAGACTTGATCCAAAGTATTTTTTTTTTTCAGTGTATTTTCTCTTTACATGCTTCTTCTGGGCAGCATAATTCATAAGCATGGTATTAGGTTTTCCTGTTATGCTGATGACACACAGTTACATGTCTCAGCCAACCACAGCAAAGGAATCTTTGACATAAAAGACTCCATGATAAATAACTGTAGATTATAGGTAGATAATATTACCAGGATAGCTTTCTTTCACCTTAGAAATATTGCCAAGATAAGAAACATACTGTCACTAAATGATGCAGAAAAACTAGTTCATGCTTTTATCACCTCTAGGTTGGACTATTGTGACGCCTTACTGTCTGGTTGTTCAACTAGGTGTATAAACAAGCTTCAGTTAGTACAGAATGCAGCAGCGAGAGTCCTCACTAGAACCAGAAGATACGAGCACATCACCCCTATCTTATCTACACTGCATTGGCTCCCTCATAGATTTTAAAATATTACTTTAAGTTAAGCCTTTATTTGTCACATATGCATTACAGCACAGTGAAATTCCTTCTTCATGTATCCCAGCATAATTGGGGTCAGAGCGCAGGGTCAGCCATGATACAGATCCCCTGGAGCAGACAGGGTTAAGGGCCTCACTCAAGGGCCCCACAATGGCAACCTGGCTGAGCTGGGAATCGAACCGCCGATCTGTAACTCAGTGCCTTAGACCTCTGAGCTACCACTGCCCTAACTTACTTACTTTTGACAAATAAAGCATTCAGTGGTCTTTCCTCTTCCAGTTCTGTACTGTTGGTTTAGATGCTCTGAAGACTGCTCTGCCCTGACCCACGGATCCCTCCTGGGTGTTGCAGTTATCAGGACTGCAGCTCACACACCTGGCAGTGATGTTGGCACTGAGGATGCTATTCGTACTATTTGAATGCTATTTGCTATTTGTAAGAAGACTCTAGCCGAGGTACAGACACTGTCTCACTAACAGCAGCATTATACTTACAAACATTTATTCCATCCCACATGATAAAGGCTATAATGTTTCAGGAAAAGTATTCACTAAAGAAACAATTGCCTTGTGGATAGAGATGTGTCTTTCTATGCAGCGTGACCTGCACTCAAAAAAATAACACTTTGAATGAATTTCCACATGGTTTAATGGCTTAATTTCTGCATTAAGCAATTTTGTTGGCCCAACTTCATGTTCTTAGATTCAGTCAAATTCATTTATTAGGTTCATATAACTTCTTTACTACAGCTGCGTCCAACATAATTTAATACGGTAAAGCCAACATATTTTAAGGTTCATCCAACATGAATGAATAGGGTTGGTACAACCAATTTTTGAGTTGTAAATTAAGTTGCTCCAACTCCATTGAATTATGTTCATTCAAATAATGGAAATCTTTTCTAATTAAGTGAAACTATCGGCAGCAGAGATCTTCAAAATCCAAACAGGCCAGCTGATCCAACTTACACCCAGCTACAGTGAGTGGATTAAAGACTTTGCTGGAATCTGGCCAGCCCAGAGTGCAGCTGAGTCCTGATCAACAGAATTCTGTGAAGGAAGAATGCTTAATTTACCAAAAGAAAAATACTTGTATTTTATCCCTAATGCTTCAAAACTCATGAGAACAGAGCGAAACCAGAACCGAAGCACAGATTAAGCACACGCATATGGTGACCGTCGGGATTTTAAGTGTGATTAAAAATACAAGAAATACACAAAATGATGTGACTATACATCGTTAAACAGCAGGTGACATTTATGTTCAGTATTTAATTTCTGTTTATATAAACGTTTGTCTTCTCAACAACATCTTCAAAGTTTCTTCAAACAAAAGAAGGATGGAAGAATTCTGTAGAATAGTTTATTCTGTCATAAACACTTTGAAAACATTATCAAACAGGTTGGTAATCAAACAAGGTCACAGCGCTACGCGTTGAACCACATCTATTACATGGATAAAAGACTCACTGATCAACATTAGACTCAACCCACTTTGTTTGATGGGTGACTCAAGGTGAATGTGTATCTCACTCATTCACTCACTCGTCTATGCCGCTTTATCCTGTATTCAGGGTCGCAGGGGGTGGAGCCTATCCCAGGAGACTTAGGCCACTAGGTGGGGTACACTATGGACAGGGTGCCAATTCATTGCAGGGCTCACACACACACACACACACACTACAGGCAATTTGGGAACGCCAATTTTCCTAATCTGCAGGTCTTTGGACTGTGGGAGGAAACCGGAGTACCAGAGGAAACCCACCAGCACGGGGAGAACATGCAGACTCCATGCACACAGAGACGGGAATCGAACCCGGACACTGGAGGTGCAATGTGACAGTGCACCACTACACCACCGTGCCATTGTCACCATTTTGGTGTCAATGTCAAATAATACATATTCAATGAATTTATTATATTTTCAACGATTTATTTAATGACGTTTTTATTTTATTTTATACTGTCATGTTCCGACTTCCATATGAATGAGTATGACTGTAGATTATAGATAAGATTTGCAGTTTTAAAGTTTTCAGTACTGATTGGCAGTGATAATAAAAATTATTTCTATTAATTTCTAATAATAATAATAATAATAATAATAATAATATAATATATTATTATTATTATGCTTTCAAAGTGTGATGATAACAGACAGTAACAGCACTGTGATGTGTAACTGTGTGTGTGACTGGGCGTCTCCCAGGTGTTGTCCAGTGGTCAATGACACTAACTGTGTGTGTGAGTGGGCGTGTCCCAGGTGTTGTCCAGTGGTCAATGACACTAACTGTGTGTGTGAGTGGGCGTGTCCCAGGTGTTGTCCAGTGGTCAATGACACTAACTGTGTGTGTGAGTGGGCGTGTCCCAGGTGTTGTCCAGTGGTTAATGACACTAACTGTGTGTGTGACCAGGTGTTGTCCAGTGGTCAATGACACTAACTGTGTGTGTGAGTGGGCGTGTCCCAGGTGTTGTCCAGTGGTCAATGACACTAACTGTGTGTGTGAGTGGGCGTGTCCCAGGTGTTGTCCAGTGGTCAATGACACTAACTGTGTGTGTGAGTGGGCGTGTCCCAGGTGTTGTCCAGTGGTCAATGACACTAACTGTGTGTGTGAGTGGGCGTGTCCCAGGTGTTGTCCAGCGGTTAATGACACTAACTGTGTAAGGTGTTGTCCAGTGGTTAATGACACTAACTGTGTGTGTGACTGGGCGTGTCCCAGGTGTTGTCCAGTGGTCACTAACTGTGTGTGTGAGTGTGTTGTCCAGTGGTCAATGACACTAACTGTGTGTGTGAGTGGGCGTGTCCCAGGTGTTGTCCAGCGGTTAATGACACTAACTGTGTGTGTGAGTGGGCGTGTCCCAGGTGTTGTCCAGCGGTTAATGACACTAACTGTGTGTGTGAGTGGGCGTGTCCCAGGTGTTGTCCAGCGGTTAATGACACTAACTGTGTGTGTGAGTGGGCGTGTCCCAGGTGTTGTCCAGTGGTCAATGACACTAACTGTGTGTGTGAAGGTGTTGTCCAGCGGTTAATGACACTAACTGTGTGTGTGAGTGGGCGTGTCCCAGGTGTTGTCCAGTGGTCAATGACACTAACTGTGTGTGTGAGTGGGCGTGTCCCAGGTGTTGTCCAGCGGTTAATGACACTAACTGTGTGTGTGAGTGGGCGTGTCCCAGGTGTTGTCCAGCGGTTAATGACACTAACTGTGTGTGTGAGTGGGCGTGTCCCAGGTGTTGTCCAGTGGTCAATGACACTAACCGTGTGTGTGAGTGGGCGTGTCCCAGGTGTTGTCCAGTGGTTAATGACACTAACCGTGTGTGTGAGTGGGCGTGTCCCAGGTGTTGTCCAGTGGTTAATGACACTGACTGTGTGTGTGAGTGGGCGTGTCCCAGGTGTTGTCCAGTGGTTACTGACACTGACTGTGTGTCTCGGCGTGGGTGACAGTGGGTCTGTACGGTCCGCAGTACTGAGGAGAGAGCGGCTGCCTGACCACGCCCACATTCACACCCAGTCACAGAAGCACTTTCAGCAGGAACACACATCTGATAACGTTACGTCTCTTAAACAACACGCCTCACGTCTCTGCACTAATCACTTCTGAGTCCTTCTGAATCGCCTCTGAACCGCCCGCGTCGTTCTGTTCACGGCTAACGCTTAGCTACAACGCTAACTAACATGAGGCTGAATTCCAAATCCCTCTCTAACCCCTGATCAAGGGCACTACCGGCTGTGTGGAACCAGGGAGTGTGCACCCTACATACAGTATTACAGCAGTGCTGTAATATCTCGAGCTCCTATGCTCTGCCCGCATGCCTATGACCACATCACAGCTGTGCTGATATTCAGTACAACAACATGACCGTCAGTGTGATATTGTTTAAGTGTAATCTGTTAAAATAAAGCAAGTTATTCTCGAATTTTTTTCTTAAGTAGATCTTAAAGTAGTTCTTTGTTAGATGAACTTCATTAAATCTGAAGTTGTTACTGTACTGATGCATATGAAACTGCTCTGTGTATGTGTTTGAGTATGTGTGTGTGTGTGTGTGTGTGAGAGATATTTTGGTGTATGAGGGTGTAATGATGTTTTTAGCCACTAAATTCAGTTTCCCACTCTTCCCTCCTCGCACTCGGGGCCGTCTTCGCACCGTCACCGTGGAAACTGTTGCCGTGGCAGAGACGTAAACAGGAGGGATGAGCCTGGGTTTTGGCCACACACACACACCCCCACCACCGCAGCTCTGTCTCTATGACAACCGGGGATCCACTGTATCCGTGTGGAAGCCAGGATGGAAATAAATTCAGTTGAGGCTCCGTCTCCGATCACGTGCTCTCACCTCACACACATACACCAGCATATTTGTTTGACTTATTTAAAATGATTCTTTTAATACTTTAACATGGAGTAAACACTGTGTGTGTGTGTGTGTGTGTGTGTGTGTGTGTGTGTGTGTGTGTGTGTGTGTGTGATAATGAAGAGGTCAGTACTGTAGCTAGTGTAGTGTACACTGTGACACTGTGAGTCACACTTTCTAATGAATGACATTTCAACACACACACACACACACACACACACACACACACACACACACACACACACACACACACACACACACACACTTTCTCCCTCTGTCTGTTCTGACTTGTCAGTCAGTGGAGTATAAACAGTGTGTGGAGTCACAAGCACGACTCGGTAATGAATAAGACGTGAGTTTAGTTCAGTTCTTTATGTACAGTAGACTGCAGTTTACCCAGAATGCACTGCTGCACTCTGTACTTTACTGATTTATAATTCAGATAAACTCTAACATCTGACTGGGTTTGATGTGTGTGTGTGTGTGTGTGTGTGTGTGTGTGTGTGTGTGTGTGTGTGTGTGTGTGTGTGTGTGCAGCCCCTCCCCTTCCTCGCATTGCCATGGAAACACCCAGATCTCAGCCGTGTGTGTGTGTGTGTGTGTGTGTGTGTGTGTGTGTGTGTGTGTGTGTCAGTCATACTGATTTCTTCATTTTTTCTAATGACCTTCAGTATGTTCATATCAGAATATAAATATTAATAAATAAAGCAGGTTAAAGCCATAAAATATTCATGAAAATGAAAAATGATGACGTGAAGTTAAACATAATATCATATACATATATATACAATTTAATTGCTAATTAAATGCAACAACTAAATAATGACAAAATAAAGTAAGTAAAATTTAATGCATAAAAATAATGTTACAATAGGAATAATTTCAATTTAATGATTGTACAAACAACTGTACATTTAAAAATGTTATATTAGAATCTTTTGATATTTTTTTTATAACATTATGAAATCATTATTATTTTTATCATGAGTTGTAAAAATGTTTCCTCTTCTTAAATAAAAATATTTGAAACCTTGGAATTTCAGTGAACAGAGTGTCTAATCCACACCCACTGGAGCTGGTCGCTAAGAAACCACCAGCTTTGTTAGCGTGTGTGTGTGTGTGTGTGTGTGTGTGTGTGTGTGTGTGTGTGTGTGTGTGTGTGTGTGTCTTTCTCACTCTCTTCAAGGTCAGATCTCTAGTATAGCCACACACACACACACACACACACACACACACACACACACACACACACACACACACACACACACACACACACACACACACACGTTGGTGTCTGTAATTAGTGAATCAGATAACATCCTTCTCTGGTTCCGCTGTGTTTCGGACCCTGAAGATGTCGCGCTCAGAAACACAGTGCAGAAGAACCTGAGAGTATAGTGGCTCTAGAACCCGGAGTTGTTTTCGAGTTCAACAAAACCAGGACTAGGAGCAGAATTAGAACATAATCATTTATAACTGCAACTAGAGACAGAAATATTGGCTAGAACCTGAAGAACTTGAATCACAACCAGAACCAAATCATGTCATGTAAATAATAATAATAGTGTGAGAGAGAGAGAGAGAGAGAGAGAGAGAGAGATCTCCATCTGACTGAGGCAGAACGCGTGGCATAGACACGAGTGTGATCCAACACAAGTGTACCAGAATACGGCTTAACAAATGGCAAGTCAAGAATAAACTGACCCTCCCTCCCTCTCTCCCTCCCTGCCTCACTCACTCACTCAACATAGTTCAATGGTTTGTTTTAATAACATTTTTCATTGAACTGAGTCGTCCCTGTAGAAAACATTATGAATAACCACTGATCTGTGATCATTATCTCATTATTCTATATTTAATCATAAATTATAGATCAAATATAATAAAACATATAGCAACAAATTCACAGTCTGAGGATATCTCAGATTACTGTCTTGTCTCAAAGTGTCACAATTAAAGTGTGTCATAGTAATAATTAAACGTACATTTACATCAAATACCGCACAGAGCTTTATCAATAATCTCCCAGAGTTACCAACTTTGATTGGATCGCCATCTGACTTCACAGAACTCGAACAGGCGAATGAATATCTAGAGTCAGCACTTCGTTATAGCTTAGATAATGTCGCTCCAGTTAAAAGGAAAATGATTAGAGATAAGAAACTCGCTCCTCGGTATAATGACCACACACACACAGTTTAATAATCCGAGATTTTTATTTAATACTGTAGCCAAATGAAGCAGAAATAAGACACTGCAGAAATCTCCACAACAACATCATGCAGTAGTGAGGACTTCATGAACTTCTTTAATAATAAAACTGTAAACATTAGGCATAAAAGTGAGGCTTTGAAACCGGACAATGTAATTAATTCAGATGTTAAACTAACCATGTCAGATCAGAACCTAGAACACTTTACTCCCCTTGAATCGAGGGAACTAATTTCACTCGTCTCTTCTGCAAATTCATCAACCTGTATATTAGATCCTATACCAACACATTTGCTCAAACAGACAGAATTAATTCTTCAGTCAGCATTGCGTATGTTCCAAAATCTTTTAAATTAGCAGTTATTAAACCGATAATTAAGAAGTTCTCGACTTTGACTCTGGTCAGCTGTCCAATTACAGGCTGATATCAAACCTTCCCTTTATCTCTAAGATTCTGGAAAAGATACAGTAGTTGCGCAGCAGCTCTGCTCATATCTACACAGAAATAGCATACATGAAGTGTATCAGTCAGGATTTAGGCCTCATCACAGCACAGAGACAGCACTTGTTAAAGTAGTAAACGACCTCCTATGGGGCTCTGATCAGGGTTGCGTCACTATACTTGTGTTACTGGACCTCAGTGCAGCTTTTGACACCATTGATCATAGTATTCTCCTTCACAGATTAGAAAAGGTAGTAGGTGTTTAATTCATTTTAATAACATTTTCAATTCAATTCAATTCAAATTTATTTGTATAGAGCTTTTAACAATTGACATTGTTGCAAAGCAGCTAATTTTATTTGCGTAGGTCTAATATAATAAGTCCTCTCACAATCAGCTTTACAGAAATATAATATAATTTATACATTTATAAATGCGCCCCAATGTATGAACCAAAGGCCTGAGTGTGCAATTCAAGTCCAGTGAGAACGTGTGTGTGTGTGTGTGTGTTTGATCACAGTGTTCAGGTGTACATGATGGTGATATGTTTCAGTGTTTCCATGGGAACAGGTTTTTGGCGAATGCAAATGAGGTCTGATTTGTAATGCACATTAGCATCTGAGAGGGCGTCGCCATATGGCTCCTCTCACTCACACACACACACACAAAATCACATACAAACACAAACAAATTAACAAATAATCACACTGTGAATGAATGTCTTATATAAAAATAATGTGGATGAGAAACACCGTCTTTCTCTCTTTCTCTCTCTCTCACACACACACACAACACATATATAGATTCCTGCCTCTATCTACCCCGATCCTCTGTCATGTCCTCTCTCACTGCATCCATAAATCTCCTCTTTGGTCTCCTCTAGACCTTCTAGCAGTTCCAACCTCGGTATCCTTCTACCAATATATTCACAATCTCTTCTCTGAACACGTCCAAACCACTTCAATCTGACTTCATCTCCAAAATATCTAACATGGGATGTCCCTCTGATGGCCTCATTCTTGATTCTATCCATCCTTGTCCCTCCCAAAGAGAACCTCAACATCTTCATCTCCGCTACCTCCAGCTCTGCCTCCTGTCTTTTCTTTAATGCCACTGTCTCTAAGCCGTAGAGCGTCGCTGGTCTCACCACTGTCCTGTACACCTATTCTTCTAGTACATTCATTCTCACTGATACTCTTTTGTCACATAACACACCTGACACTTTTCTCTATACCCATTCCAACCTGCCTGTACACACCTCTTCCCCTCCTTTCCACACTCACCATTACTCTGGACTGTACTTAAAGTCCCGCACCTTCTTCACCTCT
This sequence comes from Clarias magur, assembly GCA_013621035.1. Classification (NCBI taxonomy): domain Eukaryota; kingdom Metazoa; phylum Chordata; class Actinopteri; order Siluriformes; family Clariidae; genus Clarias; species Clarias magur. The sequence continues at coordinate 58,102 of QNUK01001128.1, forward strand.
GCTCCCTGAAGCCTCACTTTCACTGGAGTCATTCTTATTCACACACATGTATTCTGTCTTGCTACGGCTAACCTTCATTCTTCTGCTTTCCAGAGTGTACCTCAAAGCAAATACTGCATCTGTTGTATGGCATGAAACCATATTGTTTCCCACAAACGCTCACCTCTGCCCTTAACCTAGCTTCCACTACTCTTTACTAAGGTTCCATTGTAAGGCTCATCAGCTTTATGCCTCTGCCATTGCCACAGCTCTGCACATCCCCCTTGTTCTTAAAAATCTGCACTAATGCACTTCTCCTCCATTCCTCTGGGATTCTCTCACTCTCCAAGATCTTGTTAAACAGAGTAGTCACAAACTCCACTGTAGCCTAAGCACTTCTATACCTCCACAGGGATGTCATCAGATATATCTTTATCCTCTTTAACGCCCTCCTCACATCACTCTTACTGATTTTTGCTACTTCCTGCTCCACAACAGTTACTTCTTCTACATTCTCTTTTATTCTCCTCATTTATCAACTCTTCATGGAAGTACTCCTTCCATCTTCCCATCACCCTCCTGGCACTTGTCAGTACATTTCAATCCCTATCTCTTCTAACATGTTGCACACCATTTCCATCTCTATCTCTTTGCCTCACCAACCTGTAAAGATCCACCAGACTTACTGTCTGACCTAGCATACAAGTCCTCATATGCTCTTTGTTTGGCCCTTGCCACCTTTACCTTCTCTTTACGCTGCATCTCCCTCTACTTCTGTCTATTCTTTTTAGTCCTCTCAGTGTTTCTTCATAGCTAGACTCTTTCTCTGTATACACTCCTGGGACCGTATTCATTAAGCTTCTTAATTCTTGCTTGCTTACTTGCTCCTAATTCTTACTTGCTCCTAATGACGAAATACTAGTGACGAAGAAAATTCTTAGAATTATAACATTTTCGTAGAATTTCCCCTTAAATTTAGGATTATATCTTAGTAAAGATAAAAATGATTAACGGAACATCTTAACCCTAAAAACAGCTCCTAAGGTAAAAATAGTTAAGAGTAGAGAGGACTTTTAAGAGGCTTAAGAGTTTATATAGCAGAGGATAAAATGGAATTGCTCTTCTGTTCAATTTGGGTTTCTTTCTCTTGGATTGTTGGCTACATACCATCCAAAAAGTGTAACTTAAATAGACTGTCCTGCAATCACGAAAATTAGTAAAAAGCTGAGCCATTTTTAACTCATTAATCTGAAATGGATCACAAATACTAAAATCAGTATGATAAATAAATGTAAGAACTTATAGTAAATATACTAACGACTGTGTGGAAATTGGTTGCTTCAAAAGTCAACACATTTTCACCATTTGCCTGTTTAATTATCTTTAAGATATTTCGCCTACAATAGCAACTTTGCATGAAGTAGCCTGTATTCATGATTATACAATTTCTTTATATACAAACTTTAAGATTTCACTATCTGTTCTATTATCATATATTTTATTTTAACAAAGACCCCATTTTAAGACCTTAAAAGACTTTTTAGATTTTTTATCAACCAATCAGTCCTTGAATTGCTGCGTCATCCCTAGCAACAGGGTCAGCCACAACTATTCACTACGATAAAGGTTTTTGTTCTTTCCTTACTCAAAGTTGATCTGAAAAGTTTCCTAAAGGATTCCCAGATAGGACTTCTTAGGTTAAGATAGAAGCTCTTTTTTTTTTCTTTTGATTTTCCCCCGATTTTCTCCCTAATTTAGTCGTGTCCAATTCCTCCCCGTCACTAGGGGGCTCCACATTAAGGCTACTACTACCACTCAGCCGGGAGGGCCGAAGACTATCACGTGTTTCCTCCGAACCACGTGACGGCAGCCGACCACTCGGAGGCCCAGATAGAAGCTCTTTGAGAGAAGCTTTGTGACTATGAACCTTTATGAAAGAGTGGCAAGAATAAAGCCATGGTATGTAGCTAACAATCCAAAAGACATAGAAGGGAGTAAAAAAAATACAAGAAACCCAAAAAGAGCAGTGTTTACTTTTAGCTTTACATTTAAAGGGAGAATATTTCTTCTTTCCGTCATTTTGTCCTCTGCTAAACTCTTAAGCCCGTTAAAAATCCTCCTCTCTACTCTTAATAATTTGTACCTTAGCAGCTGTTTTTAGGGTGAAGATATTTTGTGAATTATTTTTATCTTTACTAAGATTTAGTCCTAAATTTAAAGGAAAATTCTAAGGAAATGTCATAATTCTAAGAATTCTCTTAAAATTGTCACTAAGAGCAACTTTTAGGCTTAAGAAGCTTTGTGAATACGAGCCCAGATTTGTGTAGTGCACGACTAATAGTTGTCCTGTGGACAGATTCTCTCACCTGATCTGTGGATCATTGGGGCTCCTCCAGAGTTACCATGATCTTCTTGGCTGCTTCTCTGATTCTGTGATGAATTATGTCCTTTCTGGTAAGTCAGTCAGATGAGCTGTCCAAGGGAATCCACATCTGCTTCGTACAGACTTTACACTGGAGTCCCTCATGGCTCAGAACTTGGTCCTCTTCTGTTCTCTCTCTCTCTCTCTAATATATATATATATATATATATATATATCTCTATATCACTTGGTGAGGACATGACTCAACTCATTTTCTTCTTCTCTACTACAGAGACTCTGCTCAGATCTCATCGTGGACAGCAGATGAAAATTTATCCCTGAAAAACTAAATTGTTCATCCCAGGACAACTCTTTATCCATTTAATTTTATTTTATTTATCTCACCTTTGGTCACTGCACACAAACTTGGAGTAACCATGGACTCCGTAAACTGCACTGTAAACCCTAATGCTCAAAGTAATTAAACACATTGAGTACTGTTAACTTAAATAATTGCAATTAGGTCACATTAATAGACCTTTTTGAGTATGCAGAACTTTTTGGTATTCATGAGTTTGTAGAAATGACAATTTTCAAGTTAGCTGAACAAATTTGATATTTTATGTAATTATAAGTACTGTCATCTTAAACTTCCACCAATGTAAAATCTATAGAAAACTGGTGACTTAGTGGTAGGTGTTTAGCCTGCCATGCAAAAGATCTGGGTTTGATACCCGGGCCGGATTGTTTGCAAAAAATTATTTGATTTGCACAAGTTCAAGAAACTCAATAATTGATAGTTCTGTTTACTTAAAATTGGAAACATCATTACTTAAAAATTTTGATATAACTGATTACCTCAAATATTTTGAGTTTTGCCAACTTAATCAGGTTTACAGTGTAGTGAACCAGGATGGATTTATTGATGAAGACTTCAAAGACATCTGTACGTTGGTCTGAATAAGAATGTCTGCCAACTTATATAAATATATATAGTTTAAACCAGTTTTTTTCTTTACATTTTAACTTTTTTTTTTCAATACATTTTCATTAACATTTTTCTCATTTTTCCCCTTTGTGTTTGCCAATTTCTTTGTTTTTCTTAATTATAATTTTCATAATTTATCATAATTATTTCCATATTTTTTATAAAAAAAAAAAAAAAAAACGTTGATTTTTGACAAAAATGAAAACAAAAAAAAAAGGGAATTAAATAAGACGTAGCACTATACATGAAAGATAAAGTGAGGATGCATGTTAAAGAAAAGAAAAATAATTCCCCAAAATAATACATTTTTTATGTTTGAAAAATTTATGATGCTTTGCACTTTGTTCAAACGCATCACTTCCTTTTAGTCCAAACTCATTTGATCTTGTGGCTAAAATGGAGAAGATTGTTGTATCCAAGCAACACGACGGTTGCCAGGTGACACACACGAAGGTCTTAAGACCACATTGTGTGTGTGGCAATCATTGTAACAGAAAAATTCCAGCAGAAAAATTATCATGAAAAAGTAATTTTTTTCCCCCAGTTTAAATCAAAATTATCTGTATTTTGGGGTCGGAGTGTTTCTAACCTTCCTCTTGACAATAACTCATAGGGTTCAGGTCAGGTTAGTTGGCTGGCCAACCAAGCACAATAATAGCATGGTCATTAAACCAGTGATAGTTTTGGCACTGGGAAAGAGGTTAAATCTTTATGTAAAAAGAAATCAGCATGTCCATGAAGTTGGTCAGCAGATGGAAGCAGGAAGTGCTCTAAAATCCCCTGGTAGATGCTGTGTTGACCTTGGAGATGGTAAAACACAGTGGACAAACACCAGCAGATGATATGGCTCCATAAAATCTATCACAGACTGTGGATCTCTAACAACTTGGAGTATGTGCCTCTTCACTCTTCTTACAAATTCTGCAAGCTTGATTTCCAAATGAAGTGCAAAATTTACTTTCTTCTGAAAAGAGGACTTTGTACCACTGAGCAACAGTCCAGTTTTCTTTTCTCCTTAGCCCAGGCAGAACATTTCTGATGTTGTCTCTGGCTCAGAAGAAGCTTGAAACTAGGAATGCAGCAGTTGTAGCCCATTTCCTGAAGATGACCGTATGTGGTGGCCTTTGATGCACCGTCTCTGCCATGTTGTTGAATCAGCTTTGCTTGAGAATCTTCTTAAGCCTGTGGCCTGTGTCTTGTAGCTTTCATTTCCAGTCGACTTTTGATGAATGTGCTTTCAGACAAAGTCACTGGGTTTCAGTTAGGAGTATCAGAGTAATTTACACATGCACTCCATACACATGTAGTCTGTCTGGCTTGTAGGTAGGTAGGTAGGTGTTCTGGAGGGTGCCCTGTGCCCAAAGACTTTTTGGACTTTGTCAGGCCTATGCCTCACCTACATCAACAATATCATCACAGAATGCAAGACTGTGGCATAGCGGAAGGGTCTCTCCTAAATATTTTTTTTGACAGTGACATCGTGGTGAGTGGCCTTTGTGTGCGGTCTGCTCGCCATCCGGCATAACATTGTGGAGCGTGGCGCTCCCCGGAGAGAGACTGGAGGAGGAGATCGAGCAATGTAGTCAAGCTGGGAAGGCTCCCGGCTTGCAATACGACGCATGACTGTCAACTCACGATGACGACTTGGGGTGACTTCTTTTCGCTGTTGCAGATAGGGAAGATGACCATATGGCATGCTGCAAAGGACTATAAACTCATGCAAACCCTTCTGGAGGAAGGTGCAGTGCTCCGGAGCTGGAAAAGGAAGCAGGTGAACCAAACTCCAGCACCCAGTTTCTTATAAGCCTCAGTGGAGGCCTAGAACTACAAAACTTCCAGATACTTCCGTAACGACCCAATGCTCGCTCTACCACCCTGTCCAGGGAAAAACTCCTCACTGTCGGGAAGCTCGACATAGGACCTTGGGGAGGGTGCTCTGGACCTCCGGTGGTCTTCACACACACTCTAATGGAAACAAGGCTCTGTCGCGATTCTTGTGTCTGTGTGTGTGTGTGTGTGCGCGCGTGTGCGCGAAGGCAAGAGGAAGAGGGGAGGGCTACAGTATTTAATGACGCACGCACACACACACAAACAGCGCAGGCTGAGAGAGAAAGAGAAAATGGATTTTTAACCTCTCTAACACACACACACACACACACACACACACACACACACAGCAGAATAACTGCTGTAAAGTAAAAATAAAACAAATTACCCTGCACTTTACCATTGACAAGAATCACGGCAGAGCCTTGTGTGTGTGAAGACAAGAAGAGAAGGAGAGGGGAATGTTGTCTAATGACGCGTATATACACACAAACAGTGCAGGCTGAGAGAAAGAGAGAGAGCCAATGGAATCTGACTGGCTGTGTCTATGCGCGACACTGCCATGATAGTAATCAATTCGCTTTGATTTATAAGTGTTTTGATATACAACCATGCTTCTGGAACAAATTATGGTCGTAATCGAAGGTTCCACTGTATAAAGACGTAGGTAATTAAGCATCAAATAAATAAAAAATCAAAGGTTAAAGTTCAGTCATGATGTGCAATTTTATATGTGGCAAAGTGACAACACTGCAAATAGCATTAATTGTGCAAAGACCTAAGTAATTGTGCAAAGAGCAGCAGGATAGTAGCAATGAAATTTTGTCTATGTGTAAACGGCAAAGGATGCAATAGTTGACTAGTAACTGAGCAGACTGTGAAGCTAACAGATGAGAGTTATGCTTGTAACACCGTGATGTAAATAGCAGATTAGCCTAGCATAGATCTCTCAGTCCACAATTCACATGTCATTGTAGTGAGGTGAGTGGCTCTGGGACAAAGGAGTTTCTAAGTCTGTTCGTTGAGCAGCTTTGCGACTGACGTCTTTCGCTGAACACACTCTTCTGGTTGCAGACAACATGTGAAGTGGGTGGTTGAGGTTGGCCATAATGGACAGCATTTTGTTAATTCAATTCAATTCAATTCAATTTTATTTATATAGCGCTTTTAACAATTGACATTGTCGCAAAGCAGCTTTACACAATAAAAAGAAGTAAGTTTGTATGCAATGTGTATGAATCAAAATGATCAGATTGTCCCTGATGAGCAAGCCGAGGGCGACGGTGGCAAGGAAAAACTCCCTGAGATGGTAATAGGAAGAAACCTTGAGAGGAACCAGACTCAACAGGGAACCCATCCTCATCTGGGTGATAACGGATAGCAGAGAATGATCAGCATAATAATGTGTACTGGAAGTTCAGTGTAACAGGAGATGTGTTAAAATTTAAATTAAAAGGAGTCCAGTTTGTTCCCGGAGGCTCAGGTAGACTGTAGGAGATTCCAGTCCTGAGCTATCGAACAACTGAAGTCACAGGTCCCCAGAGCATCAATCGATGATAGGACAGTCTTCATGGAAACCATCCCCAGCCACCAAGCGCATCCAGGCAGACCACACGGGGCATCCATGTGACGGGATCTCCAACCAGAAGCAGGACTCCAGGACGGGTTAGACGGCTTCAGAGGGCAGAGGGGTCTGGATCACTGGCAACTCAGGAGCGAACATGTATAGCTCGACAGAGAGACAGAGAGAGGGAAAGGAGAGAGGGAGAGAGAGAGAGAGAGAGGAGAGAGCAGAAAAGGAGAGAACAGAAAATAAAGAGAGATGGCAGTTAGGTATGGTCACAGTCAACATGTATAAGGTGAATGTATATTAGTGCAAAGTGCAAGCAGGAACTCCGGCAGGACTAACTATAACAGCATAACTAAAAGGGAGAGCCAGAAGGAAACACAAACATGAGGGCTCCCTGAGATGTAAAGCAACCAATCACCTCACCGTCAACAAACCTGAGTGATCAGTGAGAGTGGGGAGGACAGCATCTAAACATACCAGTTCACCAGAATACTCTACGTCCATGAGTCCCCCAGATCTGCTCCTTTACCTAAGGTTAATCTATTTACAAAAATGCTTGGCTAAATAAATACGTTTTTAGCCTAGACTTAAACACTGAGACTGTGTCTGAGTCCCGAACATTAACAGGAAGACTATTCCATAACTTTGGGGCTTTGTAAGAAAAAGCTCCGCCCCCTGCTGTAGTTTTAATAATACGTGGTACTGACAGGCAGCCTGCATCCTTTGATGGAAGTAGGCGTGGCGGATCGTAAGACACTAACAGTTCACTCAAATACTGTGGCGCGAGACCATTTAGTGCTTTAAATGAAGTTAAGTGTCCTCTTCTCTACCACTTCCTCAAGAGAGTCCAGCTCCAGACACATATTGGTTTAAAAAGAACCTCTGACCTCTGTAAGGGCATTGAAATGTGCCCTTTGTGAAAATAGAATATATGATAATAGAACAGACAGTGAAATCATAATGTTTGTGTATAAAGAAATTGTGTAATCATGACTACTTTATGCAAAGTTTCTGTTATAGGCTAAATATCTTAAAGATAATTAAAACAGCTAGATGTGGAAAATGTGTCGACTTTTGAAGCAACCAATTTCCACATAGTAGTTACTATATTTATAAGTTTTATACATTTATAAGGAAGTAAAACAACGAGAAGACCAAATTGGACAGAAGAGCAGTGTTCACGTTTAGCTTTATGTTCAGTGTTTGGAGAATATTTCTTCTTTCTGCCATCTGCTATAGAAACTCTTAAACCTCTTTAAAGTCCTCCTCTCTACTCTTAACTATTTTTTTTTTTTTTTTTTTACCTCAGGAGCCGTTTTCAGGTCTAAGACGTTTCCTGAATCATTTTTATCTTCACTATGATTTAGTCCTAACAAAATGTCATAATTTTAATATCATAAATAACTCACCTAGGGGTTAGTAAGAATACTAACCAATGGTTAAGTGATATTCAAGATGACGCTCTAAAATGTCTACAACTGGAGGAAAAACATTAGCTAATAATAATTTGCATTAACATCAGCTTTGTGAACTTTAAAGATGATGTGGCTGAGTCAGTAATTTCTCTAACACCAGTAGATTATTACACACACTACATAACCCACAATACCTGTGTTAGCTGTGATGCTAAGCGTAATTACAGTAATTGAGTGATTTTTTTTTTAACACATCTGAGGTCAAAGTTTTGGTTCGGGTTGGTTTGGCTACACTCTGTATACCACACTGAAATCGTTAACCGTCTTTAACTAGCCTACACTGAGCGGCCATGTTGCTTGATATGACTTTATCCATTTGCTCGATGAGTATAAATCAGTCGTGGATTCACAAGTCCGTGTAACTGCAGCGATAATTACATAGAGATCAAACAAGTATGTTTCTGCTTTCTGTAAATAAATTCTGTCACAAATTAAAAAAAAAAAACCTAAAAGTTCTACATCAAGAGTTCCAGAACTGTTTACATTTCCACTGTAAACATGGCGCTTTAACCACTGCGCCACTCGGAGGCCTAAGGCATGCATTCTAACATTATTGTTTCCATAGTACAGTTGATGTGAAATTTTCTTTAAGGAGAGGCGTGTTTGTGTATCAGTAAAGAAGCAAGTCTTAAGTGTCAGTTGCACAGGAACCAGAGGAACATGGGACTTCTAGTCCGCACAAGGCTGGAGATCCTCAGGGACACTGAATTCAGATAGTCCTCTGGTTCTTCTGTGGGAAAGACACAAAATTGTTGCCGGCTCCAGACTTAGAGGAATCTGGACGAATCATGCACAGAATTCTGTGTTGATAAGAAGACAGACACGTTATTGCGTTGCTCGAGTGCAGTTTAATATGACAAAGATAATCACTGTTTCATCATACATGGTGGTCTAGAATAAAACCAAAATTACCCCAATAATACGGAATTCAAATGTGTCACTTCAGTCAATACTACTACATTCAATGCAATGTACCTAGATTTTCCCATATGAACAAAAGAAATTAGTACATGCGCCCGAAGAACCCACTACAATTGAACACATTTCCATATTCTGCAGTACTGGTCATACCGTGAGATATTACAGTAATATTGTGAATATTAAATATACATTTCTTAACTGCATGTATAACAACTTGTACAAATGCAAAAATGATAGCGATCGCTCTGGTAAGATCAATACAACGGTCTCTTTCCCTCATTCCCATGAACTGTACATCACATTTACCTTTATATTAACACTGGTTAATATATTTGAGGAACAGAGTACATACAATATAGAATTAAATACATTCCCCTTGGACACATTTAATAATCTTAAGTTAATTAACATGCAAACTATTACTGCCTGGAACCATAAACTCAGCATTAATACATTAAACATTCACGTTTTAATACTCACACTGAATATTCTATGGGACAGTGTTGTGCTTTCACAAACATTTCAGAACAGCATAATGCAGTATCACTACATGTATTAACTTCACCTGACTGACATTCATGACAAATGTAAATCCTCCCAACTAACAACTAATAAACATGCATCTGTTTAGAATACAGTTTAATACAGATTTCTGAGTGAATCCGTCACGACATGCTCGTTTCACACAACTTGTTACTCATTAGCTCTTCTGTAGCATTCGGCTAGTTATGCTAACCACGAGCGGATATCTACAGCGTTTGCTATATACTTCAACTGAAAACAAATAATTGTATCTAACATTTTACATCTTTTTCCAAACATTTCCTCCAAGTACAGATGATGACTATTTCACACCAAGTATTTTAGAAGAGTTTTATATTCATACGTGTGTATGATGAGGAGACAGACACTCGGGTGCAGGTTAATACGACGCGGCGCGCGAGCTGCCGGTCTTCTAGGCGAACACCTAAAGCGTCACACTGCCCTCTGCAGGTGTGGAGTGGAAATACATGAACGGTTTCATTTACTCATAAGAATCCTAATAAGAATAAAATCAAAGAAAAAAAAAAAAGAAGGAATACGGAGTGTGTGTGTGTGTGTGTGAGGGGGGAGGGGTAGGGGGGGGGTTACTTTTCTTTTTAACCCTGGCTGCACAATCATTTCCTCTACCTGTCACACACATCTCAGCTTCAGCTTTTTTCTAACAAAAGCACCACCTCATCCAGGTTAGTTCCTCACATTCAGAAAGCCTACTCATATTCAGCTCTTTGTGTAGTTCACAGGTGTCCCTCTAGTGGAGAGACAGTCAATCATACTTACAAACGTATGAACAAAATGCAATGTACGTTATGGTTTAATGACATGCATAGCTGGATTGATACTAGGCCACACCCACATACACCTGCTAATTATAGAAATGTAGTTTAACATTTAATGGAGACATGTTGTAAAAAAAAAAAAAAAAATTAATGATACAAACAGTACAAACTATCAATCCAAGCACTAAAGACAAAAGGAAAACAGAAAGGCAGAGCCTCAGGATAAATAAAACAGCGCCCTCTGTGGAACTAATTCTCCAGGACCTCAGGTGATACCGCAAGATTCAGCTGTCAATCACTTCAGATTTAAATGCTGATTGGTTGACCCGGGGAACATTCTCTAACATGCTCCGATGCAGATCTCCACAGCTCTGGAACGCGACACTGGCGACTTGCACAGTTTGGTTCAGACTAGAGACGAGAAGCAACACCAACGGTTCTGGAGTCCAGTGTAAAAATAATGAACAATTTTAAAAAGTCAAATTCATGGAGTCCATAGAGGTGACGAGAACCTCGCAGGTAAAGGTGTGTGTGTGCGCGTGTGTGTTAGTGCTCCTTCAGCTGGTCCTCCTCCTCCAGTTTGCGGATCTCCTCCTTCAGGAAATTTATGTTTTCTCTGGAGGCCTTCAGCTTCTCCTTCAGCTCCGTGATCTCCAGACTCGTCTTCTTCTTCGCCGCCTCCAGTTTCTCTCGTGTACGTAACTCCAGCTCTGCAACTAACACGCACACACACACACACTCACACACTCATTAAGTACTCAGCAGTAAGCACGGCCTCGATGAGTGTGTAAACGTGCACTCACACTCGGTCTCGTGTTTGTAGGCCCCGAGCGTGAGCTGCCTCGTGGTGTTTAACAGCTGCTGCATCATCGCTGTGGGATCCTGAAAGATCTACAAACCAAAAAAACACACGTCATCTCCTGTGATGGCACAACGTCGGTGATGAACAATACAGAACGTGTAGATGAGGACTCGCTAAGAGGGCGTGGCCTGATCGGATCGTACCATCTCATCGTAGAACTCTGAGACGACGGTTTTCTTAGGCATGGCGTTGGAGTCGGACTGGAAGAGCTTCAGCAGATGATACAGAGTGACCTGCGACACACGGAGCAAACGGAACAATAAGTACCAGAACTTTTACTATTCACATCAGACACTAGTGCCGAAGGTTCCTGATCAAGGGGTACGGTTCCTGTCCAACAGAAAGTGTTGGTACTCAGTTGGTGGGGTTGGTTTAAGCCGGAACACTTGTCACAGCACACTTGTCACTGATTTGCTCCTTCAGAAGCTCTGCCCCCTGCAGCCAGTTGCTGGAACAGTGTCGTGTGGCGCGGTCTGCACCGCTGTTTATTTCAGAATTCTGTACAAACACCAGACTGTCTCAGCTCATTGCTGAACGTGAGATTGGATTAGAATTGCAGACTTCTCCTTCAAGTCCCTTACTGCAGCAGTTTTCACTGAAACGCCTCTTAGTGTTTTTGGGTCTCAGAGCTGTGACTTTCCTCACAGCTGCAAAACAAATATTATTAAAGTAAATAAATAAGTAAGTAAATAAATAAATCTCAGCTTAAATGAAGTTTGTTAATGAGAACTGATATGATTCATTAATATTGTATAAAACTCAACATTTTGTTACTCTTGAAAATGTCTTTTCTACAAATAATTTATTAATTATTCCCTGTTACTATGGCAACCATTTTAAAGTAGAAATTAGGACGCTCGCGTCTAAGAACCTTAAACCTTCACTTAAACCTTTTACGTAAATTAGGGATGTCTACTATTACTCATTTTTCCATCAACTGCATTGAAGAATATAACTGATTAAAGCCCCATTACCTGATAATATTTTAAACTGATGTACGTTTTACACTGTATTTCTCACGTATACTTTAAACTTGTGCACCACAAGAGGGCGCACTTGCAGTACTGGCAGTGCATGGTTTCGGACACGGAGTTGTTGAAGCCCCGTTTTGATTTTAAATAAACAGCTTTATTAATTATTTTTATTCTGAATTCTGACGCACTGTTGTAACACACACGGAGTAACACACACGGAGGACAGCGCTTTCTGCCACTTCTGCTTGCGTGAGCTTACAGTGGAAGGAGCAGATATGAGCAGAGCATTTATAAACTCAAGAAATTTACAGAATTATAATATAAAGTTGATCAGTGTATCTGTATCATGATAATATGATCTGGTCTGCTCCCTGTGACTCCGGGCTTTAGTTTCCCAGTTGATACAGTCATGTTTCTGTATTTACAGGTTCTCTCATCTCACACACACGGTGATTATGTTAATGTTTCAGTCAGTCAGATGAAACGCCGCTGTATCAGACAAGGACGTGCTGCAGCGTCTCAGGTTTGTGTTTTGTTTATTTCTCTTTTCAGCGCACGTGAGCTTTGCCTTCCTTATGGTTTTGTGGGCGGAGCTAATTGTAAATCAGCTATACTGTGGACAAGACTGAGGATTTAAAACTTAACAAAACAAATAATAAATAAATGTAAATATTTATTAATAACTCCAACACCTGAGTTTGCAGCGCTCCTGAGTTTGAACACGGCTGAGGGTTACACTGATCTTCATGAACTCTAACACCTTCACCTGCTGAGACTTAAAACCCCATCAGGAACAGGAAGTGTGTGTGTGTGTGTGTGTGTGTGTGTGTGTGTGTGTGTGTGTGTGTGTGTGAAAGTTACTCACAGGTCTCTCATTGGGGTCGATGAAAAAGATCTTTATAATGATCTCAAACTCTCCCCAGCCGGTTTCTGTGATCTCATACGGAGGCTTTGTCACCACTGTAACACACACACACACACACACACACACACACACAGGTACAGTCCCACTGCTCGAAGCTCTGTGTTATTTCTACAGTAAGTTATCTTTAACCATTAGATCTCGAGCAGTGTGGACCAAACTCCTTATATGGACGTACTGCCGGTGTGTGTCGACAGGGGCGCTCTCCGTCATCACACTGTGGCTGGGTTTTCAGATGTCATAAAGAATAAAAGTTATAATTATTTTTAAAATGTAAATTTTAAGGCTAATGGAATATGAGAATAAAAGCGCACAAAAATACTCATATAGTTATTACTACTGTATAGTCAGAAAATACACTGAAAGCGACAATAAAACCATGTGACTGTCTGCGCATACGGTGTTTCTTTACCTTTGTGAAACAGGAAGTGGTGTGTAGACCAGAGAGAGTATTGCGCAATCATGCTGCATCATGAACCCCTCAGAAAACCCAGTGTTATACTGCTTATTTGGACCTGATCTTATCTTACTCTGCAAATTATTATTATTATTATAATTATTATTATTATTATTATTATTTACCTGGTAACAAAAACAGCCCTAAAACCATGCAGTATTCCTTGTCCTGTGCGACCTGCGAGCCTAAACCTTTTGCACTGTCACTCTACTGACAGACTGTGATTAATAAATACCTCGTAGAGGGTTCCCGTAACTCTCGTGTAGTTTGAACTGGATCTTCTTTACATAAGCGGACATGTCCTAAGGAAACACACACACACAGGATTAGTTTATTCTGTAGACTGTGTGCACTATTTTATTATTTTGTATGTGTGTGTGTGTGTGTGTGTTACGGGTATGGGTCACATGACAGTGAACTACTCTCGCACTGTGTCACTGTGAGATCAGACTTTACCTCGTTCCTGTAGGGTTTAACATACACAGTCCACTGGTGTGTGTGTCCGTCCTCTTCACGCTTCTTCCCGAAATAGCGAGCGACATTACCGAACACGATGGGCTTCACAATGGTCACGCCCTGACAACAACAACACCAAAAAAAAACTGTGTTAATTTCACACATCACGACGCGAGCAGATAATCCAGTATATAAGTAAAAGAAAGGTTTGGTCTGTACAGTGGGTCAGAACCCGCTCTTCCAGTGATATCTGTACAGTAATATACTGTTTCTTGTGCAATAACATCTTTTTTTACTGGGCAATATTATATTACCTAGTGCACTTTGATTTGATTGAAAGTATAAATACCGTATAGTTTTTTTCCTGTATTTTGTATTTATACACTGTACTGCCTACAAATATTTATTTTTAATAATGTTTACTTTTCTCTTTCTTTTGTATTTACACACATAAATACGGCTGCTTTATATTTGCACATTGTTCTTTGCTGTTACAACGTAGGAATTTCCCCAGTGTGGGACGAGTAAAGGTACATCTTATCTTACATTTTATACATTGAAGGACCGGAAACCAGCCTCAGAAAAGAATCTGTCTGTGTGTCTGTCTGTGTCTGTCCAGCCAGACTGTGTCTCAGCATCACATAAAACTGTACGTAGAGAATTTACTGAATCTTCTGCAGCACTTCGATCTCTGGCTGAGGTTTAATCTGCACCATCAGTGAATCTACATGTGGAGTAAAAGTGATGTGATGAACAGTTATGTGTGGGATTTAATCATCTACTGTAAAATCATCTACTGATGCGCAACTGTCTCAATGTAAACACACACCTGCAGCAATAGATATTAATGAGAAAAGATAAAGTGAATGTTTTGACTGGGATTAGTTCAGATTCTCACTTTGGCTGAAATAACAGCGCTGAAGTGGTAGAAGTGAATTTTAACACGCCGGAGTCGTTTTAAGACGAAACTTCATCTTTATCTGATCGACTTTTTCCATTTCTCATCTGTGATTCTCTCTCCGATTACCGAACAGCGAGTGTGTTTGTCTGAGCACCAAAGAAGTCCAACTTAGTGTAAACAAGGCGTCAGATACTCGACCTTACAGAATGTGATTTCTGTCTATTAATAAGTGAGACAGAGAGTTCTGCTGTACAGAGACACACACACATGGACGTGGACTTCAACCTCTAATAATAATAATAATAATAATAATAATAATAATAATATAATAATATTAATAATAATCATAATAATAATAATCATATAATATAATAATATTAAGGACTCATTACATTAAAGATCAGAAGATTATTATTAGATTTAACATTTAAACTGTTTCTACAAACTCCTTAGCCATCAGGGATGCGTACTCACGTCAGTGACACGCCTATTTGAAAAACATCCCAATAACTTGTTACCCATTTACTTAGATGATTATTTAAAAAAAAAAAATCGACATAAAAAACCTGATCATTTAAATATCATCATATAATATTTATATTTATGTGTAAAGTTTAGTCATTAATTTATAATGTTTGGATTTTCTCACACTGTATGGTACAATGTGTGTGTGTGTGAGAGAGAGAGAGAGAGAGAGACTGTAAACTGAAATAAAATTTACTTTAAAGCAAAAGCGATGCGTTTTTAAATCAACTGTAATAAAATGTATAAAACGCGTTTCATTTTTCCCATAAAAGATCCGAATGAGCCCTCTGATCTACCGTAGCTCAGTTTCCATGGCAACTCTGTTTCCAAACTTGTACTAATGTCGTAAAATGACAAAGCTCATCCGAAACAATTTTCCGCCGCTAAACACATCCCGTGTAAAGTTACACACACACACACACACACGTCTAAAATACTACACACAGATTAAACACAAGGCTAACCGCTAAACTTTATATACAGCTGAAGCTATCGCTCGCGTTGTGCTCTCTATGCTAAGCTAACTGTTAGCCTCACACCTTGACGCGGCCTCCAGAATCCGGACCAAATTCCGCCATCCTCTTAAACATAGTACAGCCAGAGGGAGAGTAAAATCCGGGTCTGTTTATGACGGAGTGACTCTGAGGTGTGTAACTGATTAAAGTGTGAAACTGCCATGAAGCGCTGTTAGCATGCGCAGCTCGAGCAGTGTAAGGCGCGCGCCCGCTGTGGTGTAACTGAACACGCATGCGCGTGGGTCTTCATAATAAAAGTCCTGTCGGAGAACTGAAGCGAAATATTGCCACAACCAAATATTATATTCTACTGAGTGCCTAAAGTAACATGGTGAAACATTGGTGAATGAAAAATTAACTAAAAAAAAAAAACAAGTATAAAATATATTTTTAAAAATGGCCTGTTGTTCTCCCCAACATTTAGAGAGATATCACGAACATTTCGAGATATTGTTAGCATTTCAAGAAATTTCGCAAACACTTCAAGAGTGTACCAAATATTTGTTATTGACCAAAAAAAAAATAAGTGTTACCTTTCCAGTTCCCTGAGGGGCAGTAATGTAAAAGCTGGCTGCCAACAGCTAAAAATAAAGGAAGAATGAGCAAATGGACATGATAATACTTGAATTAGGGTTACATGAGTGTAGTTAAACAGGAATGGAGAGAATTACTCAGTTTTATCTTCAGCTTGGCATAAAATTGAAAGACATTCAGTTTATACTTGGATCTCGCCCTTTCCATTTTCTGGTGCTGGAAGACTGACGTTGAGTATGAGTCACATGGTCTGTTTGCTCTTCAAATCAAGATGTTTTTTGGTAAATGTGAGACGAGCCTTTGTGTTATTTTTGGTCAGCACTGTTTTTCTCCTTGGAACTCTCCCATGGATGCCATTTTTGCTCCCAGTCTCTTTCCTATTGTTGAATCATGAACACTGACCTTAACTGAGGCGAGTGAGGCCTGAAGGTCTTTACAGGTTGTTATGGGTTCTTTTTTGAGCTCTTGGATGAAGCGTTGTTTTGTAAAATCCGCTCCTGGGAAGGTTCACCACTGTTCCAAGTTTTTTCCATTTGTGAATAATAGGTCTCACCATGATTCACTGGAGTCCCAAATGTCTCCATTACACTAAGACTGTTTATGCAGTGATGTATCAGTGATGAAGTATAAAATTTCAGATATACACTAACCATCTTGTCACTCAGATATAATCATAGAATTTATCCTTATTCACTGACTCATTGTCTGTGCTGCTTTATCCTGTATTTGAACTCATTTGAAGTGCTTATCCTTAATGTTGCACTCAGTGAAATACATAATAAACCCTTGCTCTATTTTGCCCTGGCCACCGTATACACACCCCCGGGGCCATAAGATCATCTTATAGAGTTTGGACATCTGCTGTCAGACCTATTTATTAATTCTGACAAAGTGTTGATAGTAGGAGTTAATTAGAAGTTTTTAGAATCGCGTATAAAGGTAGTACGTACAGCTATAGACGGGCTCTAAAAGCAGCTAGGGCCGAGCATCTGAGCCAACTGATAAAAAGAAACCAAAACAATCCCAGGTTCTTATTTAGTACAGTGGTTCACCTAACAAAACCTATGGTGGCTTTGTTAGAGAGTATTCCATCACAGTTTAGAAGTGAAGACTTCATGAACTTCTTCAATGAAAAATCGATAGTATCAGGAAGAAAATAAGCATCAAACAGCATCACATGATCCAGTCTAAAGCCTCATATTTAGATTTTCAGTGCTTTACAGGTATAAGACAGGAAGAGCTGTATAAACCTATCGCCTTGGCTAAATCAACAACATGCTTGTTATATTCAATCCCAACCAGATTTTTAAAAGAAGTGATACATATAGCTGGAGTGCCGCTTCTAAACATCATTAACTCTTCATTATATCTAGGTCACGTCCCTAAACCTTTCAAGTTGGAAGTTACTAAGCCTCTTCTTAAAAAATCTAATTTAGACCCGAATGAAATAACAAATTACAGACCGATTTCAAACCTTCCGTATATATCAAAAAATATTAGAAAAGCTCAAATATGCACATTCTTACAGGAAAACAATATCCTCAAAGAATTTCAGTCAGGTTTCAGGACCTAACCCCTAACCCTAACAGGCATTAAAATGATTTAGATCCTACTTGTCTGATCGATACCATTTTGTACATCTAAATGTGAAATGCCAGTGAAATATGGGGTGCCACAAGGGTCAGTTTTAGGACCTCTGCTGTTCTCAATATAGATGCTTCCCTTAGGTAACATCATCAGAAGACATGGGATTAGTTTCCATTGTTATGCTGATGATACTCAGTTATACATCTCCACAAAACCAGACAAAATATCCAAATTGTCTAGACTAACTGAGTGTATTCAAGATATAAAAGATTGGATGACCAATAATTCTCTTTTACTAAATTCAGATAAGACAGAGATATTACTTATTGGCCCAAAAACCAGTACACACCAACTCTCACAATTCAGCCTGCGTTTAGAAGGATGTTCTGTTACCACCAGCTCGACAGTGAAAGACCTGGGTGTGATATTACACAGTAACTTATCCGGTGAAAATCATATCTCCAACATCACAAAAACAGCCTTTTTCCACCTTAGAAATATTGCCAAGCTTAGGAACATTTTATCTGTATCTGATGCAGAAAAGCTGGTTCATGCATTCATGACCTCCAGACTGGACTACTGTAATGCATTACTGGGTGGCTGTCCTGCATCCTCAATTAACAAGCTACAGTTAGTCCAAAATGCAGCCGCCAGGGTTCTCACTAGATCCAGAAAATCTCATCATATAACCCCAATATTATCATCCTTGCACTGGCTACCTGTTCAGTTTAGAATTAATTACAGAACAGCATTACTTACGTACAAGGCTCTAAACGGTCGAGCTCCCACATACCTAACCAGTCTTCTGATACGTTACAATCCAGGACGCTCCTCAAGATCAGAAAACTCCGGACTACTGGTAGTTCCCAGAATATCAAAATCTACAAAAGGAAGTAGGGCTTTTTCATATTTAACTCCAAAGCTTTGGAATTGCCTTCCTGACAGTGTTCGGGGCTCAGACACAGTTTCCCAGTTTAAAAGTAGACTCAAGACGCATCTCTTTAATCTGGCATACTCATCCCATCCCATCCCATCCCATTCAATTCAATTCAATTTTATTTGTATAGCGCTTTTAACAGTTGACATTGTCACAAAGCAGCTTCACACAATCAAAAGAATTATATAAGTTTGTATGAGAAGTGAACATGTATGAATCAAAATGATACGACTGTCCCAGTACATCTATCCTGAATGGCAACCACGCTAATTCTTTCCACCTGCTCTTCCTTTCTCTACCCATCCCGAGGCATCTGGAGATTGTGCCAGCTTCAGTACACAGAGGCTGACCCTGCGAGGTTCCTGAGGCATCCAGAGAAGGACCAGCTCCAGAAATTAAACAAATACAAATCTATAGGCTACTCGCTAGATAAACGCTGGCTTTACCATTTATTCAAGTCATAATATAACATATTTTTGCTGTGTAGTTTATTTTTTCTGGGCATAAGAATTGCATTTCAGTGAATGTTTCATGGTGCTCCAGATGGCCATTCCTCCACTGCTCAAGACTGTCAAGACAAAATACCGGATTTGTTTATTCTCCAGAGAAAGCAGAATACAACTGTCCAACTAGAAAAGTATCAAATCCAACTATGAAGTAAGATTTAATTCCTATCATTAAACCTTTTTTTTTATTATCCATTTTATGTTTTGCTGGGGAAATAAATTTTAGGCAGAGACGCCCGCTCTGTCTTGTTAATTCATCTAACCTCCTGCTCAACACATACACACACACACACACACACACACACACACACTCACACACACACACACACACACACAGCATTTGCCAACAGTGCACTCAATTTGAAAGCCCTCTTTTCACCTTTCATTCGCAATAGGTGTGAATTTATCAAACCGGTTTCGCTGATGGGGGAATTGGCAGAATTGAGGGGTTTAAAAAGAATTAACAAGACCGAGCAGACGTCTTTCGCCAGCACAATGATCTGAAGCTCAGCACGTCTTCTTTCCTTGTTTTAATCTGTAATATTGTGAAATAATAAGTGAAATGTATTTTGCGTATATGCTTAAATATTCCTTTTTATTTATGGACATGTGTATTATGTTTGATCTGCATTAATGCGAGACGCGATGACTTTCTGGGATTTTTATCTATAAATCGCATGGGTTTATCAGGCTTTTGACTGCCTTTTGTAAAGTTTACAGACAAATCGGGGTTCCCGCACGCCGATCAACAGCCACATTCCAGCAATTATTTTCAGCTGTGGTCAAATAATGGATGAAATAATTATTCAATCCTGGACACAAACAGCAAAAAAAAAAACATTGTTTATTATTATAAAAAGCCTGAAGCACTTCGCGCGCATAAGAATATTTACAAAAAATATATTGTTTTTTTTTTTTTTGTTCATTCATGTCTTCTGATGGCGCTCAATGTCGACACATTTTTACGTTTTAACGAAGAAATGTTGGCACATTCACAAATCAGGACATTCGCAGTTAACATTATCAGATAGCCTACTATTAGGAAATTAATTTTAAGACCATTTAACCGAGGCATTGCCATGTCTTTCATTGTTTTGTCCCTGTTAAGACATTACAAAAACTATATAAAAAACTTTTTATTATGAATTTTAAAGCACGATTTAGGGCATCTCATTTCATCATTATGAAAATAATATGAAGCACATATACACACATTCATCATAAAAGATCTATTGTAAAACAAAATAAAATTCATGCAAAAGTCTTAGTAACGTGTGCTCATTTCTATTCTTTAATCTGCTTAGTTTCCCTAACCATCTTTCCTAGTACTTTGGTTTCAAATTTTGTCTGTGGCCATCAAAGAGACATGGAGCACTGAGCCCTCCACCTGATGTCACTCCACCTGACGTCACTTCTGTTTGGCCATTGTGCTATTGCTGCTCCTGACTCCTAATTCACTGTTCCTTTTTCCTTCCTGTTCAAAATAATCTATTATCCTCAGTTCAGATGTGGGAATTACCTTTAGTGTAGTATTTCTTCTATACCACATAATGTTATGACTTTTTTATGACGTAAGCTCTAATTACTATTAAAAACTGTGGAAATTGCAGCTGTTTTGCAAAATGTTCCTTTGCGCCACCTGGCAGTCATTTCACAAATTACTTTGTAATGCAACTGATTTTGGCTGCTGTTGTTTCGCTGCGACAATAATATGCATTTTGGTTGACTAACTGCTGTATATTTATTAATCAGTCCGTCATTTATTTATTTACTGTGCAATATATATACAATGTACACATATACATGTGCAAAACATTCATATTATCTGTTTTTTCCCATTTCAGTCAAAACAGAGAGTCAACTGAAACATACTGTAATTTTGCAAAAACAGAAACTCTGCTTTGTCGCAATTCTTTTCAAAGGTAAGATGCTGGTTCATTTGTTTTGTTTTTTTCCGTTAGTATGCGCTCATGCGAGTGTCATTAGAGAGATTTCTTTTTTTCCCGTTAAAACAGTGTTTTGTGTGTGTGTTTGTTGTGAAACTTAAAAATCTAGGTGGGGGGAGGGAGGAAGAGTTTTACTGTGTAAGACGAGGCGAGGGAAGGGGCTAATTCTACACACACACACACACACACACACACACACACACACACACACACATGGCGCCAAACAAACGGAAACACTTATCTGTTGGGATTTACTTAAATCTTTTTTTACTTTTTTTAAAGGTAAAGTGCAGGTTAATTTGTTTTATTTTTACCTTATATATTGTATTCATTATTTTTCTGTATTTATTTTTTTGGGCTGTGGAACGAATTATTTGAGTTTTCATTATTTCTTATGGGAAGATTTGAATACGAGCCCGCTTGCAGAACAAATTATGCTCGTAATCCAAAGTTCCACTGTACAAAGATTGGATATTATACATTACAAAACAGAACTGTAAAAAATTAGCAAAATCATAAACTTTCATCATACCCTTTTTATTATTATTGTTTTATTTTATGAAAACCTTAATCGTTTTAACACATAACATAACATAATCAAATGCAAAACACTAATCACACAAAATAGTTAACAAACTCAGTATGTATTAATGCGTATAAAACAAACAGTATATAATGCAAACACACCACAATATTAAATTCTAACATATGACATTAAAGGTTTACATCAGAGGATACATGACTTCATTAGGCATCTCAGTACAAGGGCCATTTATTTATTCATTTACTTATTTTGATAAAATTGATTAATGAAATTAAAGTCTGAAAGCATCAGATTATCTTTCACACTATGATTGTCTTTACAGCAAAGTACACTGAATGATCACAAACACTGAGAGAACATCGTATTATTAGACTAAGAGCTGGATCGAGTGTTGTTTTCTGTGCTGCTGAATAATGAATTGGTTATAAAATATAAGACTTCAGATTTATTCATAATCATATTATTTACCTTTCATTTGTCATTTTATAAATGTCTCTTGCCTTTATGCTGCATCATATGACATTTAAAACCAAAGCTTTAACCTGTATTAAATTTCTGCTACACCAAAATTACAGCAATTTGAGTATAATCCATTTTGAAGCTGAGTTCTTTAAGTATCACATTGTGAAAACAAGACCTCTATTCAATCGGTCATAATGGGGAACGTGAATTCGCTGGCTAATAAGTCTGACGAGCTCGCATAGCATATACCTGGAGTGCAGCTTGATGTGCTGTACGGAGACATTGCTAACCGGCAACACACCGGATGCTAACATGGACATCCCTGGATTCACTGTAGTGAGGGCGGACAGAGACACTAAGAAGAGCACTCGGAGGACTTTGTCACTCTGTCTGGAGACTTCAATCACTGGTGTATGTCATAATACTACACTGGATACTGCAATCCCTATTGTCCACAACAGACTACCTCTACTTCTGTATTGTCATCACTGTATCTGTACGAACCGTACGCTGATTCCTGAACAACAAGCCTTGGATGACCAGTGAAGTCAAACTTCTACTGAACGTGAAGAACAAGGCTTTTAAAGATGGTGACAAGGCTGAGCTCAAGCACATTCAGAAAGAACTCAAGTTCAGTCTGAAGGAAGCCAAAGTGACATAAAAAAGAAAAGTGAAGAAGTAGTTTCAGGAAAACAACATGAAGGAGGTCTGGGATGGTATGAAAACAATCGCAGGCCATAAAAAGAAGGACAGTTGTATAACAGTTGGGGATGTGGTGACGGCCAATGAGTTTAATCACTTCTTCAACAGGTTTGACTGCCTCACTACTTTACCAACGACTGTCTGTCCTATTATCACATCCCCTCCCCATCAACTACTGTCTCAGTCCTTTCCTTGGTTCGGGTCTCTCCTGCTACCAGAGCCATTCGGCTTTTCAACACCTTTCTACAATGACATGAGAATTGTGGACTGGGAGATCTAGTCTTGGCTAGTTTGCTATTGACATCATGGTGATACATGCATAAACCCCATGACAGCACAACAGGGTCTGCTCAGTAACTTCAACTATTGAGATTTACACACTGACTAAATTTCAGTCACTTTCATGCTGCTCTTTGCACAACTAATATTGTTTGCACTGTAGTCACACTGGCACATCAAATTTCACACCATGACTGAACTGCAATTAACCTTTTTTTCAACTTTTGATTTTTTATTTATATACTTAACTCTTTCTATATCTTGCAGTGTTTGTTTTGAGATTTTCATTACACTAGTAACTTCAGTTCTCACATTCCTTGGTGTGTACAGACCATATGTAAGATATACAGTGTGCAGTCTACAACCTGTCTGTGAGTTACTGTCTTTATGGCTGCTGGATATCTGGAATGTCCTTCGGTATCTATCTATCTATCTGTCTGTCTGTCTGTCTGTCTATCTATCTATCTATCTGTCTATCTGTCTGTCTGTCTGTCTGTCTATCTATCTATCTGTCTGTCTGTCTGTCTGTCTGTCTGTCTGTCTGTCTATCTATCTATCTATCTATCTATCTATCTATCTATCTATCTATCTATCGGTCTGTCTGTGTCTGTCTATCTATACAATGTTGAGGCTTCAGCAAAGTCCTAGGATGTTTTAATATGTCTACAGTTCTTAACCGAATTCCAGTAATTTCAAGTCTTCATTGTTTTTAATCCAATACTTTGACTCTGTTGAAATGGTGACTTTTATTCCCAGGCAGAGTGTATATAAAAAATATAGTGTACTGTGTATGTGGAATAATAGATTTTTTTTTATTTTTTAATCCTAGTTTGACTCCTAGTTTGTAACCTGAACAGCTGAACAGTGGTTTTACAGTTTTTCTCAACTGCTTCCAGTCATTTCTTCTCAGAATTGAAGTTTGCAGATCTCCAAGTGCATTTCTCAAAACAACACGAACAAACTGCATTACCATACTGGTGTGTGTCATAATTTACAGTGTCCCTCCGGTTAAAAGGAAGTTATTGCAAATCATCATGTATCAACCAGGTGTACAGTAATTTACATGCTAAGAATAGATAATTTTTCTGAATTATTCCATCTAACCAATCAACATCGACCCACATAACAGTATATGGAAGAATCGAAACTAAAGATCAGACTGTATTCACATTTTTACTGTACCGTCAGTAGTGGTACTTACACACTGAAAACAATACATAGGCTATTTACCGACAAATGGAAACATAAAAACACAAAGTGGGAAAAACTATCCATGTACAACAGAAGGTAATATTACGTGGCAGTTTTCCTGTGTGTTGGGCCACAGATTCCCATCCACATCACAACATATATTTTTCCTTGCTATGCACGGTGGAAAGAATCTTCTCGAGTGCCTGATCCAGCCTCTGCATGCATCGCTGAGATGTCCTCACATGCTGCATCCACGGCATCCAGCAGTGTCATCCGCGTATGTGGCTGATGATCATAAACCTTCCACCTCCAAGCCAAAAAAAAAACAAACTCTTCAATTGGGTTCAGGAATGAGGAGTAGAGTGGAAGGAATTCAATCAGCATCCTGCGGTGGTGGACAAACCGCTGCTTGACGTTGTCAGAGTGATGGAAACTGACATTATCACAAATTACTACACACCCTCCCATCTTCAGGAATGACATTTCTCTAGAGATTGTCTAAGAATGTAAGGAGATGCTGTGTGTTGTACGCTCCCATCATAGGAAGATGCGCGAGCTCAGACACTGGCCTGAAATAGCAGCACACACAGTGATGTTTCCTCCGCGTTGGCCTGGGACATCACCAGTAGCTCTCTGGCCGATTAGATTTCTACCACGCCTTAACGAAGGTGGAGACTCATCTGAGAGCAATTTTTCAATTCTGGACATATTTCTTAGCACACATGTACTCACAATTTGAAGAAATCTGTACAGACATACAATTCTGAGAACATGTTCCCTCATTTTGATAGTACAGACTTCCAACCCGAGAAAAAAGACTCATTGGTTTGGTGGTTGTGACACTTCAGTTGAGAACCAGAACAAGTTATTTTGCACAGCAGGACAAAAGCAACAAGAATTGTCAATAACAGCTGACAGATGTACAGAACCATGTGCATGTTGTAGAAAAGCAATTGCAATTTGATGAAAACAACAAGACATTACTGATATGATGTGAAAAAGTGACAACAGGATCTGACGGTGGAACGAGTAGTTTAGAGAAATGCAGGTCTGCTGTGAGAAATGACTGAAAGCAGTTGAGAAAAACTGTAAAACACTGAACTTATTTATTTATTTTCATGTTTATGAAGTGTAACTTGTGCGTAAATGCATTCAGCTCCATCTGACTCGTTGAGCTGCTCTGATGCTTTGCCATTAGCCTCTTGATTTTCTTTAGTCTTTCTAATTTCATCATCATCCTCCACCTTACTATCATCTTCATCTAAACTGACTTGAGTTTGCTTCAGTTCCGGCTGACGTGTGACGTTTCCATACAGTGCCTCCTCCTCTGCTGAGGTTTGCATCATTGCACCGTCCATATTAATCAGCGAGGTTTCCTTGACCTCCTCGAGTGCTGCTTCTCTAATTCCTCCCTCGGTCTGTTGTCCGGAGCAGTGGTGGACCGTATTGTAGAAGGCGTTGTCAGAAGACACTCCTCTGATGTCATTTCCTTCTCCATGTGGAGCTGCCGCAGTGGAGGATTGGGGAGACCCTGATAAACCTGCTCTGTTCACATACACAGACTCTTCGTCTTCTTTCTGGAAAGCAATTAAATAATTAATTACTCATTCTCTATGCTTATTTTCAGGCTCATGCATCCCAGGAGAATCAGGGCCTGAGGTGGAGTCCACCCTGGATCAAGTGCCAATCCATCACAGGGCGGACATACACACACACAATGGGCAACACTGCATGTCCTTACACTGTGGGAGGAAAATCACCCAGCACAGAGAGAACATGCAAACTCCACACACACACACACACACACACACACACACACACACACACACACAACTCTTAACCTGGGAGATGCACGACCACAGTGCTAAACACTACATCACCAGTAGTGCCTTAAAATATTTTACTTTAATTTTAAATTTTAAAATCACACTAACCCTCTCATTTAATGGCAATGCCACTGTAGGTTCTCTTTCCAAAGGATTTAATTTTCTGAAACAAAATAATAAAAAAAAAAACAATAAGTTTGTGTTTATTCGTAATATTACACTAAATCGTCTGTGTGGCTAAAATGTTTGAGCTTTTTTTGGTTAATAGTCCTATAGTATGTAGAGTTAAGGTATTTATACTGAACATACCTTACACCCAGGGAAATCCCACCCAGGATCATCATTACTAACGCTCCAACAACAGCACCAATCAGCACAGAGGAAATATTCACACCTGAAACTTAATTAATAAAACAGAAATTATGAAGAAATGATGAAACTTGCAGCTTGATGAAACCTAAACAACAATTCAAGTGCTGCTCACTTAAGGTCACCATCTTACTATCACATTCATTTACACTGACGTTTGATTGATGTTTTTGACATGGGGCATGATGCAATGCATTCATGCAAAGCTATGATGGTGTAATAACATCACTTATGAATTGCTTTGATGGGGATTTGACATGCATTCTGTTCTAGGTGTCTTAGTGCCAAGAAGGAAGTTCTGATCTGTTTGTTCCACACAGAGATCACTGGCTGCAGTAACTGTTCCAATGCAACTCAACTTCAAGTCATGTATATTTCAAATATGAGGCAGTGTCATAAGATTCCACCCTTATGACATCAATTTGGTGTTGTGACTAGCAACTTGATTAGCTACAAGTGACACTGGCCAATGTGATCGGGGCAATCTGTGTTTCAGAATGTGATATGAGTTGTGGTACAGCAGAGTATTACCCATCACCTTGCCACACTGGGGTACAGATGTTTACACAGAGGAAGTGACGTATGCACTGGTGACTTCGCAGCATGATCCGAATAGTGGAGTTTTGTTTGGTCAAGGGAAGTTTCCTGCACATGAAACAGGGAGTGGGGAGCACCCTGTGAAGCACACTGATCAGAAGGTCATGGGTTCACACCTCAGAACCAACAAGCTGTCACTGCAAGCCCCTCGATCATAAACCTAAAGTGGTTAAATGTATAATGAGATATTCGGCCCAGATAAAAAAAAAATGACCAACTGGATTTAACATAGGAAACCTGTAAGAGATTTCCACTGGATAATTACTGGAGTGATTAAAATGGTTCAGCTGCAAGAAATGGACTGTTCTCTCTGCTGCGGTCTGGGAAGCGCTTCCGCTCCCTCAAGGCCAATACAGAGAGACTGAGAAGGAGCTTCTTCCCGCAGGCGATACGGTCTCTCAATCAAACCAATACACTGGACTAAACACCTTTGCATTTTCTTGCACACACAGAACGGACAATTATGTCAATGCACATTGCACATATATGCACATATGCACATTTTGCACACTTCAAGGACTTCTTTTCACACCCCCCTCATCTCATTACAATACTACCTCAAGTTTTTCACAGACTATAGTAATATACTTCAGATTTTATGATTTTATATATATATATTTGTAACTTTGTTGGAATCTGTTTTATAGGTTCCTTTTGTAAAAATATTTAAGGTCACGGAGCGGTCGTATAAGCATTTCACTGCATATCGTACTGTGTATGACTGTGTATGTGACAAATAAAATTTGAATTTGAATTTGAAATGATTTAACTCTAACTGACTCAGTGAGGAGCTTCTCATTTCTTAAACAACCATGTCAGAAGACGCATCCTGTGGTCGTGGAAAAGTAGATGAAGAATAAATTGTATAAAGAATGTTTGATGATGGCAAATACTCAAGCAGGAATTAAATTAAAATCTTCTTATATTTGCAGAAACGCTTAGATTAAGTAACAAAACATAAGCCTAAAATGAGAAGAAGTAAGGATATAAAATAAAAGGGAAAAAGCTTACACTAGGCCCTGAAGAGAGATGTTCAGAGAGTGTGCACACAGCTAAGCACCACTTATTCTGAAGTAATATAAGAGTAACAGAAAAATATGATAAATGATGAAATATAACCAGAGACATTTACAATTATAATGAAAGTGAAGTTAAATCATGAGAGAAACACTTCGCATTTGTAACGCCGCGGGTCGCGCGAGGGGCAGCGCGGCGCTTAACCTGTTCAGACCGAGCAGATCTGCAAGCTGTTACCACGTGGAGCTCTGAACAGGCAAAAGCGCGGGCATTTATACACACGGTTGCTAGGCAACGCCGCCGTCAGGCGTGTTTATTTAAGGGTCCTGATACCGGCGCACTGCGTGCGATCATTTAGGTGACACCGGGGAAGCTATCAGGGCCGAAGGAAATAAATAAATAAAATAAAATAAAATAAAATAAAAGACAGACAGACAGCTGTTTAGGGACAGAGGCAAAGCCCCATCCTCTGTCTGTTTAAGACGCCGGCGAGTGAGAGAGAGAGAGAAAGTGAAAGATAGACAGAGAGAGAGAGAAGAGAATTGCCAAAAGCTTTTATTTACAGTTATTTGGTGTTACATCACCTGTAATAAATAAATAAGTAAATAAATAAATAAATAAATAAGTAAATAACTGTAATAAATGATTTTTAAAAGTTTTTAAAACAAGGTGTGGGTAAAACAGAGTTTGTTCTCGATCAAAGTGCACAGTGCTCCATTAAAACACCAAATTTTCTCAAAGGCAGTCAGATTTTCTGTTTTCTTGTAAAACAGAAAATCGATTAAAACCCTTGATTTTATTAGTGCAATTGTTGTTGCTACCACACTATCATTTCCTTTTTGTTCGATTTTGTTCCTTCTGCTTAAGTAGATTCCCATGTTTGCTTGGCCCAGAATGTAGTTCAGTAGTTGACTTTTTTCTTTTGTTTTCTGAGTATATTTTATGCCGAGGATGAAGGACTGTAGTGTAAAACATTCATTAAAACCAATAAATAGGGCTTTCAAAACAACAAAAAGTGGTTGAAGTCTGGAGCACTCTGCAAAGGCATGAAAGATCGTCTCTTTCTGTGCACAAAAAGGACATTCTTGACTTATATTGGGATTAATACATGAGGTAAAAGCATTGAGCGCTAAAATACCATGTAAAATTCTCCACTGTAAGTCTCCAGATCTTTTAGCTAATGGTGGCTTGTACAGTGATCTCCACCGCGGCTGTTCTTCCTCATTTAATCTGAGTACCGAACGCCAAGGTGCATCAACTCTCCCATTTAAAAACTTTTTATTAAAAACTTTAACACAAGCTTTAAAAAGGTTTTTCCCCGACACATTGTAAAAGTCCATGTCTTGGAGGTTTGTACTGTTTAAAAAATGACCCGTGTGTTCTCCTAGGTCTGGAGAGAGTGTGAGGTCGGGGAAAGGGTCTCCTTCATCCGGTTCCTCCTTTCCCTCACAGTACTCTCTCAGCATGTCTCTCTCTTCCTGTGAGAGAAGATTTTTCCATTTCTCAAGATGTTGTGCTAGAATCCTCCTTGACTTCACGCCAATCGTTTCCACCACTTTTTCAATACTTTGAAAGTTTGCACCTACTAGGTCCACTAGTTGTCCTAAGTTGGTTATTCCAGCATGGATCAAAGCATCAGAAAAGGAGTTATTTGCGATGTCCAGGCGTGCTCCATGGACTAGGGGTTCTTTTAAAAGCCAGTAAACAGAGCATGTGTTTGGAGGTCTTTGTATTTTAAAAAAGTTCCAAGTTTTAAAAAGGTTGCGATAAAAAAATGGCATTTTCGATAACTTCAGTCTCTTTGGCTCTGTCAGGAAAAGTGTTTTGTCCATTTTTAGGTTTTCCAGATTCCTTAAGATTGCTCCAGTTGCTGCACTCCAGCTAAAACACGATGAGCTTCCCAGGAATTTCCGTAAAAACTCTAAACGAAAGGCAGCGATTCTGCTCTGAACATGGATTAAGCCTTGCCCCCCTTCATCTCTGGGCAAATATAGTATGCTTTTTGGCAGCCAATGGAGTTTGTCCCAGAAGAAGTCAACCAGAATCGACTGAATATTTGCTATAATCTCCACCAGAGGGTCCACACATGCCACTTTGTGCCACAATGAAGAGGCTACAAGATTGTTTATGATGAGAATCCGTCCTCTGTACGACATTTTTGGAGTCAGCCATTTCCATTTGTCCAGTCGACCTTTCATTTTTTCAATCACCCCTTCCCAGATCTTTAGTGTGAACGAGTCGTCACCTAGGTAGACTCCTAAGTATTTGATTCCCCCTTTTGTCCAAAAGAGTCTTTCTGGCAGTGTGGGTGCATTTTCAGACCAGTTTCCGATAAGTTGTGCTTCACTCTTTGCCCAGTTTATTTTTGCTGATTAAATATTTTCAAATCCCGTAATACCTTAATTGTTGTATCCAAGTCTTTTTGCTTGTTAAGCAATACAATGATGTCATCTGCATAAGCAGACAAACAAAGAGTTTCTCTTCTGTCGGGAATCCTAATTCCGTTAAGTTCAATTCGTAATTTATGAAGCAAAGGTTCTATTGCTATTGCATACAGCATTCCCGACAGTCAGCATCCTCGTCTGACCCCTCTGTTTATTTTAAAAGGAGAGCTCAAGCCACCATTAACTTTCAGCACACTCTCAATGCCATTGTATAAAACTTTTATTTTCTTAATAAAATCAGGACTAAAACCAAACGCTTCAAGAGTTTTCCATAAGTAACTGTGTTCTACTCGATCAAAGGCTTTTTCCTGATCTAGAGAAATCAGGCCTATATTCAGTCCATATAGTTTGCTAAGATGAAAAACGTCTCGTATTAATGAGATGTTATCAAATATGGATCTACCCGGAATGCAGTACGTCTGGTCAATGTGTATAATTTCCTCCAAAACATTTTTTAACCTTGTTGCAAGGACTTTTGATATTAATTTAATGTCGGCACATAGCAACGACACCGGTCTCCAATTTGTAATGTCCGTTAAATCTCCCTTCTTGGGTAAGAGGGTGAGTGCTGCCCTTCTGCAGCTTAGTGGAAGTAACCCCTCATTCAGACTTATGTTTAGGACTTCTAACAAGTCCTCCCCCAAGATCTGCCAGAAAGACGTGTAAAACTCCACTGGCAGTCCATCTATACCTGGGGCTTTCCCATTACTCATGCTCTGTAGAGCCTTGTAGAGTTCCTCTAAAGTCAGCGTTTTGAGAAACCTGAGGCAGGTTCTCCAAGAAAACCTTTTCAATCTTATTGTAGTCTTTATACTCTGAAGAGTAAAGCTTTTCATAAAACCGTGCAGCTCTCTTGCGAATATTAATGTCTGTTAAAATATCTCCATTTTCAGATCGCAAATTGTGCATAAAACGGCTTTGCCCCTTTTTCTTTTCTAAATTAAAAAAGTATTTAGAAGGAGCGTCCATCTGGTTGGCATCTTGAAAGCGGACTCTCACAAGAGCACCTTGCACCTTAGATTCCAGGAGATCTGAGAGCCTCTGTCTCTTTTGTCTGAGGGTCTGAATCAGGGTCGCATCAGAAGTTGGTGACTGGAGATCTGTGATTTCTCTTTGTAGCCGACATATTGACTGGTTTAAAATTTTCGTGACCTTGAGAGTGTGCTGTTGACACAACTGCTTAATTTGGATTTTACCAAAATCCCACCATTGCTGTATTGTTTTAAAATCAGACTTCTCTTTTTTAAAATTGTTCCAAAAAAACATAAAATTGTCTCTAAAAGCTTGGTTTTCTAATAATGTTGTATTAAAAACCCAATATGCGCTTTTTGGTTTGATATTGTTAAATTTAGCCTTACATAAAATCAGGCTGTGATCAGAGAGACTGACTGGGATGATGTGACAACTCTTAATAATGCTAAGCTGGTGTTTAAAACCATAAAACCTGTCTAGCCGTGCGAGGGAGATGGTGTTATTACTAACATGAGTCCAAGTGTATTGTTTGTCAGACTCATGGAGAAATCTCCATATATCGCACAGCTGATGTTTTTCTAAAATTTCTAAAAGTCGTCTACGGGAGGGCAAATGAGGTTCTCTGTGATTCCGGTCCATGTCTGTGGTGGTGCAGTTAAAATCTCCCCCCACCAATAAAAAATCATCAGAGTTACAGGTTTCTAAAATCTTGCACAACTTGTCTAAAAAAGTCAGTCTCTCTGCAGGTAGATTTGGCGCATATACACATATAAAAACGAAGGCATACTTTTCGAAATGTGCTCTGACTTTCAATAATCTGCCTTTAATAATTTCTTCCACTGTGTATGATGTTGGGGTAAAACTTTTAGAGAAAAGAACTGCCACCCCTCCGCTAGTGGAGGAGAGGTGACTTAAAACAGGTTCCACTCGTATCCCCAATCTGTCGCGTTTCTGTTGTCACTGTGCGTCTCTTGTAGTAGAAGTACATCTATTTTATTTTGTTTTAACATATCGAAAAGTATTGCTCTCTTTTTGCTATCTCTTGCACCATTGATGTTTAGGGAGGCAGCACAAATCTCTCCCATAATTAGGCAAAAGATAAAACACAACAAAACAACAACAGTTAATCGAAACGTCTACGGCAGATCATAATCTTCATTATTTAACACAGAGTTCAGCATGGTCACGATTTTTCTTGCCCTGTAGACTTCTGGTTTTTCTATGTCACTCATCGATTGCCTTAGTGCCTCCAATAATCTTTTGGCATCAGTGAAATAGTCCAATATATTAACATTTCTAAAGCTTCTCGTTGTTTTCAAAAAAAAAATCAGTTCCTCCGTGTTGTATTCCTTTCCTTTCCAGCCTGCCAACCGTTTTTTTGCCGTTCTCTCACTGTCTGAGGATTCAAGGTCACTTTCCATTTCAAGTTCGCTTTCTGATTTCTCCCCCTTCTTTGCTTGTTTTTTTGCTGAATGTTTATTATCCTTTTTCCTTTTTGCTGGCATTTTAAACAAAGCTTGTTCAGTTTCCATCACTACATTTTCACTGTCGCCGTCCATCAGTGAGTCTATGTCACTCAGGACACTTTCCTGTGTGTTGGACACTGTGTCGATGGTATCAGTCTCTACGCTTGTGGTGTGTTGGTCGGGTTGGGACTGTGACGTGGTGACAGGAGGAATCACTGTACTCACCAGTTCGCTGTGTGTCTCTTGTTGAGGTGTGGATGTGTTCACTCCAGTCTTACCACTCTCAGTGCAGGAGGTGTTGTCAGTAGGAGGTGTGTTGGCCTCCTCGGTGTCTTTCCCAGCTGTGGTGTTCTCGCTGGTTGTCTCCTCAGGTCTCGCCTTTTCCTGGCCTGCTCGTGCTGCTCCACCGCCTTCTCCGTTCTCCCTCGCCGACTCACACGGACAAGCACGCACCATGTGTCCCGTCTTCCCACAACCGAAACATCTCAGTGACTCGGTGGAAACGTAGATCACATAATCAAATCCGTCGATTTTGAACGTTAACGTGCACTGTAGCTCCGTGGTGTTATTGTTTAATATCATATAAGTGAATCGTCTAAAGGACACTACATGTTTTAGCAGGTCGGATTTGCTGCCGATGGAGATTTTTTTGATCGGGGACACTAGTTTTCCATGACGAGAGAGTTCTCTCGCCAGGGTTTCATCTTTGATGAAGGGGGGGACATTAGACAGGGTCACCTTCTTGGATGGAGTTGACAGGGGAAGTACACTGTAGTGGGACCCGGAGATGTCTATCCCGTTTACCACTAGCTCTGTCGCTTTTTCCACTGTGCTTAAGAAAAGCACCACCGCGCTGTTCATCCTGGACGCGGCTAGGACGTGCTCATGCCCGACCACTTCCCCCGCGGCCAGACTGCAGTCCTCCACACTCGCGCCGCACACGAGTCTAATCCCGTGCCGGTGGGTTAAGGTGTCAAAACTTTTGGAGCTCGCGGACGCCATGCTCTCCAGCAAACACGCTGGAGCTGACGCTCCACGCCGAAACCTCCGACTCACAGAGGTTTGGTGAGCTCCCTGCACGATGTTAAATTAGCTAAAGTTCTCTTTCTTGTTTTAGAAACCAAAGAAAAAGAAAATTATAATAAATAAACGCTTGAGACAGAACGCCGAACCGCCGTTCGCACTCACGCTCAAACGCGCTCCGCCCACTCACTCCCAGCATGCACACAGAGAGAGAGACAGAGAGAAAGTGAAAGATAGACAGAGCGAGAGAGAGAGAGAGAGACAGAGAGAGCGGCATGCAGCAGTACAGCTCGCGCGCTCAGTACGGTGTACTAGTGCACAAAGCACAAACTCTCTCTCTCTCTCTCTCTCCCATAGGTCCTCGGTGAGGGTGAAGACCCAGAGAGGATAAAAGTTTAGTTTTATGTCCCAGAGCCCCGTGTGTTCTCGCGGAGTTCTGTTTATTTTGTGTTTACAGTTTTCATTGGTTTCCTTTAAGCTCCTAATTAATAATCCCAGGCTCTCTCCAAGCAGAAGGTCTTCCCGTGTGTATCACAAGCACTCTCACACACTCCTACTTCACTGAGCCGCTCTAACGCCCAGCATACAGGCTCTTCTCATTAAAAACATCGCGTGGTGCCGCTCTCCATACCACACCACGTAACAGCATTACAACGGATAACTGTGAATCATCATGTTTGTGGAAAAGCATCCTGAATGAGCATGATGGGTGATCACTTAAACGCTCAGTCAAATCAAATTGCTAATAAATAACAACAAAAAAAGAAAGAAACAAATAATAATGAGTATATAATGAGTGTGCATGTAACTGTCTGACAGTCTGCTCTTGATCATGCTTGGGTTTATGATCTAAACTTTCAAGTGCAGCTCACTTGGGTTTTATTGCTGCAATGGATCCTGCTTACTTCATCCAGATCTGCACAGGGTCCTAAGTTGTTTAACTAGAGATACAGCCTTTGTTTAATGCAAATAAGAAAACGTCTAATTACACGTTTAGTTGCAATTTTTTTACTTGAATTAATCTGCTACTATGTGCAGCTCTTAATGACCTGCTGCTCATTAATCCTTGAGAGAATGAATCAAGTCTTTTGTCTGTAGTTATAGCACCACTTAGCCTTAAAATCCAGCAAACACATGCCCCTAACGCGGTCACTGTGGGACAGACGGCAGTAAAACTGTTATTCTGGTTGAGTACCATCTGTATATTTTTCTGACCTGCAGCAGGACACTGAGGCTTGGGTGTTAAGAAGAAGACCTGAGAGGCGATGCCCAGATGATTGGAGCCAACACAATGCAGAGTGGGTGTGTCCTTAACTGACTGTGGAATAGTAAATGAAATGGATCTTCTTAAACTCATGTTGCCCACAGACTGGACTTGGATGGGCCCAGTTTCTGAAGACAGTACAGTTTGATTGGAGAGACGCCATTCCAGTTTGGGAGATGGATTTCCATCAACCTCACAGAAACAGATAATCAACTCCTGAGTCTTGTTACAGCTGGAGGAGGGAGAGAGCTGAGGAGCATCTGAGAGAGAGAAAGTATTAAAACAAATCAGAAATATATCATATAAACAATACTGAAAAATAATTATAAAATAATAAATGATCCTTTAATATAAGGATGATGAGTTTGGTCGTTAAGAAATATCAAACACCGTAATATCATAGAGGTCTAGTTGAATATTTTTTCTTAATCATTCCTGGCAGCCTCTTTGCTACCCAGCAGTAAGATGGAGCATGTGGGACAGATAGCTGAGACCACACATGGTGTCCCGGAAGGAGGCTGACGGAGGTGGTTGAGGCGTTTGGGGTGAAGAGGCTCCCCATATTCACCAAGAGGCAAGGATCAAGGTTTCAGAGCATGGCGGTGTCCATTGTGAGGGGAATGCCTGTACTTTGTGGAGAAGAGGGGCAGATGAAGCTTAAGAACTGCGGCAACTGCACAGCCTTCAGTAACAAGTTGAGGAGCTAGCCATACAACCAGAACCTTGTCCTGATAGCAATGTTTTGCTTCCTAGCCCTGTTATTCATTAGATGTTTCCTGAAAACCTGGGTAGCCATTCTATACTTTTAGTGGTTGATATTCCTTCATGTCACGGTTTAATTTTGTTAGTAGATAATTCTGACAGAACAGCAAAAAGACACCTGAGAAGCCGGTGATGCTTACTGAGAGCACTGTCATGATTACTGCAAGCCCTTAAGCCGTTAGCATAGAATTGCCTCCTGACAGTCCTGTTAGCCATGACCTATTTCCTATTTGCTCTGCAGACCCTAAGAGTCTCCATATCAGCCTTTTACTACCTAAACCACACCCTGCAAAGGCGGAGCCATGCTTGATCCTGTGGGTTTAATGATTTTTCTACCATCCGGATTTGCGTCAATGCTCCGGCTTCACTGAAGTTGCTGATTCCTCCATTTGGATTTGGGGGAGTCGTACTGGGACAATGCCTTCACTGAAAGCCCAGGTAACCCTGCACCAAGGCTATTCCATCCTCACCCCAAGCCCTAACTTATTTCCAGTGAGATAACATTTCCTCTGGTCCATAAGTACAAAATACATGTACGCTGTCCAGCCAACTAGACCTCCCTTTCAGAAGAGTCATATTGGTTCATATGAAATTGGTTTAAGGATTGTCCAATTGATTATTAAATAGTAAGGATGAATTGTCAACTTTAAAGAAGAAATGTGGTCACACAAAATCATGAATAACTTCACACTAACTTCACATAACTATCCCAGCTATGTTTAATGCTTTAATGTTTAAGGTTAGATAATGTCCACACACAACATGATGAGAACTTAGAGGATTGGGACTAAATAGCTGTGTGTCCATAAGAAGCTTGTTAGTTAGACTCTGCAGGGAAAATCTCAGACATCCTCAATAAAGTTTTTCTTAAAAAATGTGTTCCAATATGGGAAAAAACAAACAAACAAAAAATAAGGTGAGAAACCAAAAAAATAGAAAAAAAGAAGCATGTTTAATAAAAGATTGTGTGAAACAATAAAAAAGTGATAGTTTGGCAGTATTTAGATTTGGATTTCAATTCAGACTTTCAATTAGTCATTCAACATAATAACCACAGAGCCACCACTGCCAGAAACACTACCGGCTTGACTATGTAACACAATTAATTCATCTAGAACACTATTATTATTATTATTATTATTAATAACATGCTCTGGAGTGGTGTAACAGAAACCTGGTTGCCCTAATGTCCAACTATCACCAGCTTAAATCCTACTAAGTGCATGGATTCTTGTTCCCATGAGCTACCCCTGGAAAGACAGTGAAACTGTTGCGGCAACGGCCTACAGCCAATGCATCCCAATGAAGGCAATCATCTCATTTGTCTGGGGAAAAGTGCTTCCAAAACAGTGCCATGGACATGGCACCATGGACAACTTCCCAAAATCCCCAAAAGGGGGAGGTGCACCGAAATTCTGCCACTGTCTGTGGCCTGTCAGCCACTCCCTATAAAAGGGCTCTGGTGGCACATGCCAGTGAGAAGGATGATCAGTACACATAACTCATATACTGCTTTCCTATACTGCTTGCCTTTGCCCGCAGACTACGACACTACAAGCCCTTTACACTGTCTAGATAAGACTTGAATCTGGCGAGTCCTAGATACTCAACTAAACACTCAATTAATGTAACACTCAATTTCAATTAATGGCACACAAACATTCACAAGTTCTCGCATGCATCACCTGTTTATGAACTGCAATAGAATAAGTTGAAAAAATAAATTAGTATTTTTAAGCCCCATAAGCATGAGAGCAAGTACTCACACTGAACATCCAGGTAGACAGATGAGTTGTGATCTCCGTGCTGGTTTTGAGCTCTACAGTAGTATAAACCACTCTGTGTAGAATCAGTGGTGTTGATGGTGAGATGGTTTCCGGTTCCTATCTGCTCTCTGTTCTCTCTGTACCAGGTGTAGTTCAGCACTGCTGGGTTTGCATCACTGCTGCAACTCAGAGACACTGAACTGCCCAAAACCACTGCAGCAGATGGAGATGCTGATACTGATGTGTTTCTAGGACCATCTGAAGGAGGAAGAACAGAAGGATGTGAAGCATGGGTGTGATGTTAAAGCAATTTGTGTCAGAGGCAGGGTGACTGATCGGGAGTGAACCCAATAGCAGACAAATGGTGATTAAATTGTGTTGAATCTTTATTGGACACCCTGAGGCTTGGGTGAACAGGCTCAGCAGGAGCAGAGGAGAGAAGCAGTGAGTGTGTGTGCTTGGTGACAGAGAGTAGAAAACCCTTTAGTGACGAGAGAGGAGGCGGGGCTATGATGTGAGGGAATCTCCAGCTGAGCGCGGGGAATCCTCTCGGGTTCTTGGGAGCGATTTTTTCCCTGCTAATCCGCTTAGCACGCAGTGGTTGGAAGGTGGAATGTAGCGCCTGATTTCCTCTGTGTCAACGGAGGTCATCACACTGGGCAAACGCTCTCCCCGAGGTCTGCGAACACGGAACCGCTCGAACAAGGAAACGCTCGTGTCGCGGGAAAAGTGAAGAAGGAGAATCAACGGGCTAGGAGAATTGTTTTTACCAGGCGAGGGTCAGTATCCGGAAATCCATCAGCGAGAGTGAACGAATCCAAATCGTGAGTACAAAGTCCTGAGAGCATGCGAGGTCATACACGTTAATCAGTCTGTTAACAATAGAAGTACCAGGGGGCGTAGACGAGAGAGAAATCCGGGGGACAAGCAACGTCGAAAACGGGCTAGGATAAATGGACGTCTACCTTACAGAAAAACAAAACACGAGGCACACGAGTGAGACACTGCGGCGCTGAATGGTTCTCTCAGTGTGCTTATGAAGCCGGAGGAATAATTAGTGATCAGGTTCAGGTGTGTGCTAGTGACAGGTAGGCATGCAGGTAGAAGAACTGGAGTGGAGTCTTAGGCCATATCCACACGTAGCTGGGTATTTTAAAAACTGAGGTTTTTTTTCTTATTTGTTTTTAAAACCATCTTTGTCCACATGAAAACGCAGAACACCCTGTTAAGCGCTGTTAGGAGCCTCCTTAATCAACAGGGGGTCAATCAGAAGCCTAGGAAAAATGTCATCACTGGTTGCGCTTTGTAGAAGTCGACCGGGTCTCGTCCCAAACCGCCATCACTGTCTGCGGGGTCTGTGTTTGTCGTCAAAGTTTTGTACAGTATATAGCAGCAGTGAGCTTAGTAGTACACTCAGGCCCCCCTGTTCATTAACGTAATGTGTGAGTAACGTGTGTGTGTGTGTGTACACGCATGTAAAAAGTCCACTAGTAAGTAAATATGTCCGCTATTGCACAAATCAAGGAGACGAGCACACAGACCATTACATTCTCGGCACAAGGTGACGTTACAACAAGCCGAAATTTCTGTTTCCCCTCCACACAACACCACTAAAAACAGAGTTTTTAAAAATCTTCACTTTGCCCAGAGTTTTTTCAACTACCAAAATGGCGTTTGCGTGTGGACGAAAGGCGAAAACCGCAGAGAAAAATCTCTGTTTTATAAAAATACCTGACTATGTGTGGACCTTATGGCCTTACATTCTAAAAAATAAAACTGTGCTGTGCTCAATTTTTTTGGTGAAACACTTAAAAATATACTTCATGAGTTGAGTAGAAGTCAGTAAAAAAATTGTGTAGACCTGAATAACTATATTTAGTACAATGATGTACAAAATTGAGTGAATGCAATGAAAATCAGAAGTTAATGCAGTGGTTACACTAAGTGAAAAGGAGTAAATAATTGAGTAGATATAATTGAAATGCAAGGTAGAAGAATTGAAAATTAGACTATTATTTAACAAACAATGTGCTACATGGACTAACTATTTTAACTGAACTTAATTCAAACTGCTCCATCATAGAATTAATATGTTGCACTTACTTAATCTTTTAAACTATATTTACCCTTTACACAAGGAGTATTTTAATTCAGGTCAATGTATCTAATGACACCGGATTATAAACAAAGAATCGATACACACGTTACCATTTTAATTAAATATTTATTTGACAAAGTTGACAAGACATGAAGTCTAAACTCATGTCACTAAAACTTGGTTTACTTTGCAAATGACACGAACAAGATCATAAACAATGAGCTGAATTGATCTCATTAGTAAACAGTCTCAAACAATACTTCTGCCACAAGTATTATACAGTTAACATCTGGAAAGGAGACGTTTGTATTAGAATCTAATGAGTCACATTTGAAATCTGAAACACTGAACACCGTCACACTTCAGTGTCCTGCAAACTGTGGGATCCATACAAATGTGTGTGCAGACCTTCTCAGGTCTTAAAGTAGCAATACAGTCTAAATGAAGACAGGACACTAAATATCCATGACCAGTAGTACATAATGATGGAAGTTCCTTTTGATGATGCGACAAATGTGCAGAGCTCACACTGCCATCCCATAAACTGGCACCTAAAAAGGAACAATAGGTTACAAGTAAGTACAA
Source organism: Clarias magur (assembly GCA_013621035.1). Lineage (NCBI taxonomy): Eukaryota > Metazoa > Chordata > Actinopteri > Siluriformes > Clariidae > Clarias > Clarias magur. Next base: position 99,032 of record QNUK01001128.1, read on the forward strand.
GTGTGACTGTTACTGTAAAGCCTGGCAGACTGGTAAAATAGTACTTCTGTTCAAATACATACTTTTTGGACTAATAAAATCATACTGATCTACGAGTGATGTTCAAGTCAAAGCAGGACTTGTGATGAAAATTCTGTGAAACAAAGACGTAAACCGATTTGATTTTACAGAGTCCATTACAGTCATTCCGGTGAATATTTCAGTGGAACGGTTTTACGAAAAACAGACTGTTATGATCACCAAATGCATTTTACTCTTGCAGAACCATGCATAACCTCATATATAGAGAAAAAATATAGAGAGAACTATAGAAAGCTTTTACTCTTATAAGTGTGTTCTGTTATTCTACATAATCAAAGGTCCCGCTTTGACTTGAACATCCCTTGTACATGTCTTTGTCCCATGTATAAAAATGATACCCAACTTTATTTAAACATTACAATCAAGTATATAATTTTTTACTTTAGTTAATGGAAAATCCAGTATATTCTAGATAAAGTGAAATGTTTAAAGCGTTTTAATTTCTATCTTTGATTCAATGGTTGCACGTTTAATACTTCTGTAACATTAACATGGTTGACATTTACCTCCTGTTTTATCTCCATTCACCTTCTGTTCTTTACTGATGTTGGTGCTGTGAAGGACGTATTGAAAATATATAACATGTTTCACATATACAAAATATAACAATTGAAAATCAGTTTCAGTTTCTTTTACTTACACATCACAACATACATCACATATTTCACTGCAATATTATAGTTTTCTGCTGCTTTCTCCCAATTAAAATTCTGAGAGAAATGTTCTAAAACTCAATTGTTATATTTCAGAGCTTTAGTTACTAGTACGCAGCACATTTATGTCATCAGCGGCAAATTCAATGTTTAAGTCCTGTTTGGTTTGTGAAGTATTTGTAGTACTTTTGCACTTCAAATACATTTTAGAACATTTAACTTGAACAAGAACTTTAACTTGAGTAAAACGTTTGAAGTTCTATTTGTTTAAACAAAACTATGTAGCATCATACTGCTAATCAAACTGCCTGCGTCTAGTGCTGTAAAGCCTGACTGGAGCTGTGCTGGACTCAGAACTGTACCGGAGTTGGAGCTGGCGGTTGGCTGCGCAAAAACACCACATTTGGCGGGAGAAATTAAAATATTGCGGCGGTCACAACCGCGGCCGCCTGCAGCGAGAAACCCGGATGAAAGCACGACATGCGCGCGCGCTGCTCGGTGTTAAACGAATAAATCTCTCTTTTACAGCAGGTTTTAATTCTCCGTATTAACCGCGCTGTAGCTGAGCAGTTTGGTGTTTGGAACAAACAAGCTAAATGCTAAAGTGAACACCGGGACTGGCCTGTTGCTAGGTAGCTCGTTAGCTCTGGAGCGGCTGTGACAGGATTCAGAACAGTAACTTACACACTATAAAGTTGTGTATGAACGCAGACAGAGTCATTATTTCACTAACATGTTACTCACCAGGAATTGTACGGAATGTTCCAGATGCTTCTCGTCCGTTCCCACAGCAGTGTGTCCTCGCTTCTTGTCTCTGATGTCACACCAGACTTCCCATGAGCACTTGCGCAGGGCAATTTACTCAATTATTTAAGTTTTTGTTGTTAAACATAAAGAATATTGAGTTGGACTGAGTGATGATTGTAGTTCCTGAAACTAATCAGTATAATTACTCCATTGCTAAATATTTTGATTGAAATGTATAAAATATATTAAGTGCATGTAAAAAATATAATTCAGTTAGTCGAACACCAATTTCTGTTAGTGTAAATAAGCTTAAATTATAGTGTAATTTTAAGACAAAATTAATAGTTGTTTTTTTAGGCATTTATTTAGATTTTTCTAACTCAAACAATCATGTATGTGATTTTTAGAGAGTTTATTAAGGTATCAACTCTTTTATTACTATGAAATTTTAGGTTGATCTAGCTGGCTCATGACAATTTCAGTCTTTTTCTGGCTTTATCTTTAAAATATTTTAAAGTTTTTTTTGTGTACCTTTTTTTTATTCATGAATTTTACAATATAGCATTGTTCACCAGTGTTGGGGGATGTTACTGTTTAAAGTAACAAAATTACTGTCTTCAAAAAGTAATCCGTTACATTACAGCGTTACTTTCTGATAAAGTATCTAGTTCGAGTACTTTTCCATTGCAGAAAATGAAAACTCCTTTGTGCTTCCTCATGCATGTTGTTTTAGTCAAGACCTTTATAATTATTCTACCATCATCACTTAGTGAAGTTTAGCCCATAATCTGTTAACTACTAATACCCCTATCTCACCTACGCGGTGTCGCACGGTGGCCGTAAGTATCCTCATGATTCACCGCGGGTTTTGCCGTTGTGATTAGGTTTCCATCTTTCCACGCGTTGGTCCTCGCATAGTAGGATGTTAACAGAGGGGGGGCGGGTTATCGCGGGAGGGGCTTGTAGTCCGACTTTCTCACACATACTAATTGATTGGGAATGACTGCTGTTTGGCTTATGGATTACATAAATTGTCTGAATAACGGATTACATTTTTGAAAAAGTAACTGAGTACTTGAACGGCGGACCGAAAGTGTTAGATTACTCGTTACATCAAAAAAGTAATCCGAGTATCTAATGCGTAACACATTATACCCAACACTGTTGTTCACGACTCCAAAATAATTTCTAACCTGCTACACAGGCTGGTTTGTATAAATTTATGTTTGGGACTTTTAAGTTGAGTTTGTCTTGTTCATCTAAAGAGGGAGGTCAATGGTTAGACCTCCAGCACCCAGTCTCAAGCAGAGGTCCACCATCTAGCTGCATATACACTACGTGCACTCCACTGCTCTGGTTTGAGGACATCATGAACAGTTTACACCCCAGCCTCATGGATGTCATGCTGGGGCCCTAACCAAATTTAAAACTTCACTCCTGCACAGCACCCCAGTCTCACTGATGTCATGTTGGTGGCACTACCTGACTTCAGGGATGCCATGGTGATGACACTACCTGGACATGGAGGGGTCATGCCAGCATAATCCTTTCACCAAAAGCTCCCAAAAATGACAGTCTTGCCAAAAGGCCCAGCTCCATCACAGTGGTTTGATCATAGCCTCCTTCGTGTCCCCGGCGCCGAAGAGGAAAAGGCCACGAGGAGGACGGCGTTAAGGCCCCGATCCCAGCCGGGAAAGTCACCCAGCCGACGGATGTCCCAGAGAGGCTCCCGCCTGAGGCCGCACCCAGAGAGAGCTTGGAGGGACCAGGACGGCCATAGACAGTGGGAGAGGAACCAATGAGGGAGCGTGTAGGAGTGCTGCCTCCGCATGCTCCATTCTGCCACTCCGCCCACCGCCACCTTTCGCCAGTTGTGTGCCCGCATGCCAGCTGGGCACTGCTTCGGACCAGCATGTGCACTTCTTTCCTTGCCTTTCTTTCCGTCCTCCCTCCTTTAACCCTTTCCTTCCCCATTTCCCTTTAATAAATTACCCTTTCTCCTGTAGGACCTCGTCTCGTGTCTGTGTTTCATGTTGCCGCCTGTGCTACTTTGGGTTGACCCCATTACAAATATTTTCCTAGTGCAACTCTAGGAACTTTTGTTCAAGTTTTTGGACTAGTGCAAATTGTTTAAAAGTGCAACTATTGTATTCTTTTTCTTCTGTATTTATACACTGTACTGTTTCTATTTTCTGTAACAAAAAAAATTCCCCGCTGTCGGATGAATAAAGGTATATCTTATCTTATCTTGACTTTGTATTAAGAATATTCCAGCACTGTACTCACACTGAACATCCAGGTAGACAGATGAGTTGTGATCTCCGTGCTGGTTTTGAGCTCTACAGTAGTATAAACCACTCTGTGTAGAATCAGTGGTGTTGATGGTGAGATGGTTTCCGGTTCCTATCTGCTCTCTGTTCTCTCTGTACCAGGTGTAGTTCAGCACTGCTGGGTTTGCATCACTGCTGCAACTCAGAGACATCGAACTGCCCAAAACCACTGCAGCAGATGGAGATGCTGATACTGATGTGTTTCTAGGACCATCTGAAGGAGGAAGAACAGAAGGATGTGAAACAGGGTGTGATGTTAAAGCAATTTCAGTATATGTCTTTTTCTGTTTTTATCTTTAAATTATTTTTAATGATTTTTGTAGTTTATTAACCTTTCTTTTTTTAACCATAAATTTCACAGTATAGCATTGTTCACCACTCTAAAATCTCTAACTGGCTACATAGGGAGCTCTTCCTTTGGTTCACAGGTCATAGTTTGTCTGCCGTGTGCCGTGGAGTGACGTGAAGTGAAGCCATAGTCAAGGAACAAAAGCATTAGTTCAAAACCGTTAAATCCGCCAAAACGTGAAGCAAAGCCGAAGAGCGAGGCAACAAATCCAAAGCGTGAGACAAGAATCGGGAAAACGAGAAAACAAAGCGGAGACGGTAACATGAAAACTATGAAACAGAACTCGAGAATATTGGAGCAAAATCACACAATAATCCGGCAGCGAGATTATATCCTTATAAGATGGAAGAAATCAGCACCAGATGAGAAACCGGGGCGAGGCGATGTGGGGGACTGTGATGATGTCATGCACACTCGTAACAAGACCGGCACTAGGACCCGGGAGTAATACGGTCGGGTTTTCAGGAAGCATAAAAGGAGACAAAATGCCGCTTCACATTGCTCAGTCATTGAGTTCGCCCATGCCTTGTCTGACGCTTCGCCGACTATTCTGTGAGTACTCACCAATTCTGGTCGCTTCTTTGATTGAGTGTGTGTTGCTAGAATGCGGGTTTATTTGTGTAGATCCTTGCTCTTTGTGTAAGAGAGTTCTGAAACTAATCGCGTGGTTATCCTGCCTACTCGCGCTGCTTCCGCGTTTGGGTTTACCATCCACGCTACACGGGCTAACTGCTAAGGCTTTTCTGTTCATCCCTCGGTTGCTCGTGACAGATGAGAGATGACAGCATGGAAAAAGTTTACGATACGCCATAGCTGTGAAACGTCGAATGTCGGGCTGTCTCTTGTAAGACCTGGATGCTTGCAGCAGGCTTTGTCTGCATCGGTTTGCATCGGCGGACAAAATGTGGGAAGGATGGGACCTCTACATCCTCCTCTTGGGTTGGAAAAAGCGGTGGCTGGTAGGACTGGAATGGCGAGAGCCCTGTGGATGCAGATGGTAGGGAGTTATGAGCGTACTCAACCACGGGAGGCACTTACTCCCGGTGGTAGCATCGTGCATGGTCATGCACCGGAGAGCGATTTCCATTGCTTGGTTCTTATGGCCCGTTTGGCCGATGGATTGGGGATGAAAACCAGAAGACAGGCTAGGAATGACTCTGATGAGTCTACAAAAAGCCTTCCAGAAACATGAGGTGAATTGAGGGCTCCGATCCAGAACTATGTCAGTGTGGAGACCATGAAGATGAAAAATATGGAGGATCAGCTGTTCTGCTGTTTTCTTGTCAGAGAGGAGTTTGGGAAGCGGAACCAGGTGGACGGACTTGGAAAAACGGTTGACAATGGTCACGATACACGTGTTCCCATCTAATGAAGGTAGGCCTGTTACGAAGTCCAGCAAAATGTGAGACCAGGAACGGTGTGGTATGGATAAGCATCTGAGGAGACCGGTCGAAGGACAGTGGGCGCAATTGTCGCAGGCTGCCAAAAAGCTGGAAACATCCCTAACCAACGTGGGCCACCAGAAGTGCTATTGAATGATGAAGCAGGTTCAGGCAGAGCCTGGGTGGTAGGCCAATCTGGATCCATGGCCCCATTCAAGGACCTGTGAGCATAGACAGAGAGAAACAAAAAGACGATCACAGGGAATGTTGCTTGGGACGGGCTCCTGGGTCAATGCCTGCTTAACTCTAGCTTCACTGTCCAGTTCCACGGCTGCTACTAGACAACGGGAGGGCAGGATCGTGTCACATGGCATGGTCATGGGGAAGAAAGAACTGATGTGAGACAGCGTCAGGCTTGGTGTTCTTGGAGCCTGGCTGGTAGGACAGGACAAAGTTGAACCTAGAAAAGAACAGGGACCAGCGAGCCTGTCAGGCATTGAGGCTTTTGGCACTGTCCAAGTATTCAAGGTTTCTGTGATCGGTCCATTCTAGAAACGGGAGCTCGGTCTCCTCCAGCCAGTGTCTTCATTCCTCTAGCGCTATCTTGATGGTTAGTAGTTCCTGATCATCCACGTCGTAGTTCCTCTCGGCCGAAGACAGGCGACGGGGTGCAGTTTGTTATCCTGTGGCAACCTCTGGGACAAGACCAGAATTGGACGCATCTACCTCCACCACGAGCTGCCAGGATGGGTCGGGGATGATCAATATTGGAGCTGAGGTGAACCTTCTCTTGAGATTGGAGAAGGCTCTCTCCGCCTCCTTGTTCCAACAGAAATGCGTCTTGGAGATAGTCATAGAGGTTAGAGGAATGGCGACAGAGCTGTACCCTCGAATGAACCTACGGTAGAAGGTAAAAGCCCAGAAATCATGGAGGTCCTGTCGCGAGACTCATCTCTCTGTAATCTATGCATTTAACAAAGAAAAACCTCGCTCCAGTCAATCTGTGGGCCATGAAGCGCTAACCAGGAAAAACCGAGAATTACCGCAGCATGGGATCTCTCAATACCCAACAGGCAGATCTCCTCAGAGTGGTTTCCGGAAATTCATAGGGTGAGAAGACGGGTTCGCCGTGTGATGGCTGGCAGAGGACTTCCATCTAGGGCCTGAACTGCAAGGGGAGGTTCTACTGGAACACAGGGGACCTCCAACGCCCTACCTGTAGCGGCGCTGTTTAGGTTATGATGGGGGCCTGGACCTGATGAGCTTGGCCGCAGATGATTAACGTAGCAGGGAGTAGGGGACGTGGTTCTGGGAGTCTACCTTAAGGAGCGCACCCTAGGCTTGGCTAGGGTGGAAGATAGAGGGAGCGCTGAGAAAAGACAAGACCCGAAGCCTGACATCTCCTTTTAACGGGCAGTTCTGAAGGAAAATGTCCTGCGGCTCCGCAGTAGAAACAGGCTCTTACCTGGCAATGCCGACGCCTCGCTTCCTTTGAAATTCGAGTCCTGTCTACCTGCATGGGCTCCTCCTGATCATTCTCCTGATCAAGAAAAACACGAAGTGCTGGAAAAAATACAAAATAAGTAAAAAAGTTTCAAACTGAACTATGACTTATGGTCTTTAACTCACTCACTCACTCACTCACTCAGTCACTCATTAAATTAAATTTCATTTAATTCTACATTTGTACTGTAATTTTAGTACTGTGATTATGAATTTGTTTAAGTACAGTGTTACACTTGATTTTATCCGCTACTATGTGCAGCTCTAAAGGAGCTGCGGCTCATTAATCCTTGATTGAGAATGAACTAAGGTCTGACGCATCGGTCTATAGTTATATAGCGCCACTCAGTGGTAAAAGCCAGCAACTGCATACCGTCGCCGTGAGGTGCGGCGACAAAACCAGAAAACAACTCGTCACACATCTGTATACAGTAGAAGATGAGTGACTGAGTGAGTGAGTGAGTGAGTTAAAGACCATAAGTCATAGTTCAGTTTGAAACTTTTTTACTTACTTTGTATTTTTTCCGGCACTTCGTGTTTTTCTTTTCGAGTGTATGAGTAAGTACACGAAGAAATACTACAGTAATGTAGTATTGTGAAATGCACTATGGACACCAAAGACACCAAGTTTCTTCTGCTTTTTCTACTTTTTTAGACTTTGTTTACAGTCGTACAGTAGGTAGTCAAAAATTTCTATTATCGCCATGATCACCACCGCAGCAAGACGACAGCAGCCAAAATAAATCAGTCGCATTTCAAAGTCATTCGTAAAATGACTGCCATGTAGCCGCCAGGTTCACCTCAGTTTTTAAATATAATTAGAGCTTATGTCATAAAAAATATGTTGACAACAACAATATGTTGTATTGAAGAAATATTACAGCAAAGGTAATTTCCACATCTGAGTACTTTATACAACAAACATGAAAAATCAGAACAAGAGCTATTGACATTTACTGTATAAAAATAAGTAAAAAAAAAAACAATGTTGTTTAGACAGACAATCAAGTTCACTAGCTGACATTTTGTTCATACGAAGAATGAACTGTTTTATGGCTTATCTCTGTTTGCATCTGTTTATTGTTATGATTTTTAAAAAGTTTACATGCAAAGACATCAAACTTTAAATCTAGAAATAACTGGAACAATAGACTTTCAGAATAGAACATTAGAATAACTCAAAAAAATACACAAAAAAAGCTGAGTTGTTTCTGTAAACACCTGGTTCGGTTATTTTGACCCAACAACTGTGTCACATCTGCCACTGCAGTCACGGGGAATAAGATCTAGCTCGCCGGACTACTTTAGCACTACATCAAGTTCACCTGTGTCTTCCCCGTGTGTCTCCCTATTTATTCCAGCCAAACCCGGAGCAATTCGTCCGTTCACTATTCAGCACGTCTTTTGTTACGAGTTCATGGCTGCGTGTTTTTGTCCTTCTTCCCCCCAAGATTAAACCATATCTGCAGGTTGAGGCAACCAGTGGTTTGGACATTCCAACGTCAAGACTACGAGGTGCTAGCCTCTTTTCTGTTCGTTCAGTTAATTTGTTGGTTTTGTGTTTTTCCTTGTTTTGTTTTGCCAGTCCACCTGCAGACCCAACTGGAGGAGTCATCTTTGTTTTGTTTTCCTTTGTTGGTGTGTTACTGAAGAAAGACAGTACTCTTTAGGAAAAGAAAGAGAAAAAATAAACAAAGCAATTAACCCTGCATCTGCGTCCGTCTCTCAATACCACACAACCATGACAAACTGTTTTATTCTTTATTCTCTGATTTCTCCAACTGGCAGCGTGCATAATGTTCGAAATATTACTGTTATTGTGCCACAAGTATAGTTTTAACAGTTGTTTAGGCGAAAATTTATGTGTGTACAGCTCAAAAGCTCCATCAGTTATTAAAGATAGCGTGTATTTAAAAAATTGCCCCAACGATTCTGGAGATTTGAGCTCCAGGCAATGCCCATTTACCCCGCCCAACGCAGTCACACCTCAGAAAGAATTTCTGAAACCTGCCGCTGGCTGTGATGTCTCTGCAGTGGTTAAAACAGCAGATGTATTTTTGTTTTGTGTATTTCTAACTGATAATCCTATAAAGTTAAATAAATTGTTTTTTTTGTCTTTGATGATAACTACACAAAGCAGTGTCTTCCCACCTGGGAGTTTCTCCAGCATACTGTATATTCAATTTTCAATTCAATTTTATTTATATAGCGCTTTTAACAATTGACATTGTCGCAAAGCAGCTTTACACAATAGTATATGTAGCATGGAATATGTTGTTACACCAGATTATGCATTTTATTTATTTAATTTTACTTTATTTTACTCCTTTTCTGGTATTAGTATTGCAGGGGACTATTAGTTGGAAAAGAAGCTTAGGTTAAAGTAACTGTCTCAGCATGCATGTTGGCTGACGTCCTGTACGTGTAAGAGGTGAAACTCGCTGTAAAACCGGAGATCACTCTCTTTCCGGAAATGTTGGTAGTGGAGAGAGGTATGATTTCATGAGCTCTATTAAATGTTGAGTGTTTATTTCATACTTAAGTGTTAAAATTTTAAAGATTTCATGCCATGCTATACTTAGTCACTAGTTGACGTTATTACTGTGTTAAACAATGCTTAAGTGCTGTTAATGGTATTTAATATTGAGCTATGAGAAATAGCGGTGCCGCGTGCGTGCGTGCCTGTGTGTGTGTGTGCGTGCGTGTATGTGCGTGTGCAAAGATGTCAGTGGCTAAGCGGCTAGCAGTGTGCTTAGTTGCATAGCCAATGTATAAAAGAGTGCAGTTTTTTTTTATTCATACCTTGCATAATTTATATATTGTGTGGTTAACAGGCAATGCAGAGTCAGTGATCCTGATACCAGTGCCTGTACATTTTTTTTGTTTTGTTATTCAGGTATGTTACGTTTATCTGATAAAAATTGTACTGTTCTGACTTTGGTTGAATGTGAAGATGCTGTATAATCGTATAAGCATTTTATAGATAATCTTATGTTATATTTTATAACCTTCTTATTATTGGTTGTGACATTGACATTATTACATACAGTATAATGTGAGTGTAAAACTCTCTTTCCGGAAATGTTGGTAGTGGAGAGAGGCTATGCAGAGTCAGTGATCCTGATACCAGTGCCTGTACATTTTTTTTTGTTTTGTTATTCAGAGAGAAGAGAAAGATGTGAAAAAGGACAATTACATAAAATCATAATAAATCTCCTGTGGTGAAAACCAGCTGTGTGACGAGAAAATTATTGGATTCTAACTATCTAATTTAACTAACTAACTAAATAAATACATTTAAACAAGAAAGAGAGAGAAACACAACGCAGAAGAAGATCCACTACAAACTGGTGCCGTGACCCGGATTTGTGGTTGATGGCTATCAATCACCCGGATTGCTGCGGTGGAGTCTGATCGGTATCGACGAGAACTGGAGGTATGAAGGGAACCTTTTACTGGTTATATGGTCTTGTCATGGAGTTGGACAGATTGAATCGCGCATAGCGGACTACAATTGGACAATCTAGGGAGAATTCAACATCAGAGCCGACAAGTACAGACTCGATCCTCGTGGGCTGACACCAATCGGCTTGATAAACTGTACGGATGAGGTATTCCACATCATTGATTGGTTTTGTTTTCAACTAAAGCACTGTAATACCGATAATTAGTGAGTTGCAGTTTTAGGTGATTAATCCGTGATTAATATATAATATTAATGACTAAGGTAATTAATAGGTGGGTAAATGACAGTTAGACCTGTAGATTGATTGTCATTGATTGGATTTGTTTTGGTTACCTTTTTATGTTTAGAGAATACTTTCTGATACTTAAAGACAATGGCTGCTAAACAAGGTGATATTGGATGGGACACAACATTTACAGCCAGTAGAGGGCGGGGCATGTTAACCAATACACCTAGTAAACCAATGTTATTTGAGGACCCCGAATATTGTAGTACTGGCCGGGGTAGATCAATGGTTGCTTCTGCCACTGACCGTGAAATGTGTGGTAGTCCATTCACTAGGGAAAATGACAGTGGGTACGCCCCTGGGGAGTCAGAATTGTCCGGTCAGATGGGGAATCTCATAAGACAAATTGGTAGTGAGATTGGACAGTCAATCAGAGACAGCATGATGAGGATGAAATTTGATGAATGTTCAAATTCCCAATCAGCTAGAAAGTTTCAAGAAGGTGCCAGTGGTCATGTTCCCGAGCAGTTAAATTCCACTGTCATTGATGCATCAAAAATGAAATTAATCCTGAAAGCTGAGACGGCTGCACCACCATACTTTAGAGGAGATGGTTCAGACAGGAACTCAATCATGGAATGGGAGGACATGATGAGGGTTTACTTGAGCAAACTTGATGTGACTGATTCAGAAATGGTTGATGAAGTCATGAATAGAGTAATGGGGCGGGCTAGAGATGTAATGAGAGTCTGGCTTCATAATGGTTCAACAACTCCTACCGTTGATTCTGTATTCTCTGTTTTGAAGCAGCACTTCGGGGAGCAGAGTAGTTCAGGTATCCCTTTGGCGGACTTCTATTCTGTGAGACCATATCCCAGAGAGAGCGCGTGAGATTATTGGATAAGACTAAATAAGGCAGCAGATGTAGCTGAACAAAGTTTAAAATGGGAAGGTAGGACTTTGGATAACAGGAACAAAGAGTTAGCAGTTATGTTCATTTGTCACTGTCCTGACAGAGAGTTAGCTTTTGTTTTCAAGAGTAAACCGGTACAATCATGGACGGCCTCAGAAGTGCAAGCCCAACTGGATGAGTGGTTGAGAGAACGAAAATTCACCAATCAAGCTGTCAAACAATTTGCAGCAGTTTTTTCGGAGCAGGAAGTTGATGTGACTTCCTCAGACCCGAAGGTTGAACAAGGTGCTGATGTGAATGATGAGAAGGCCTTGGATAAAGTACTGGCTTTGCTAGAAAAAGCTTTAGTGTGCAACACTCAGTCTGTGCGGAGTCCCTGTCTTAAACAAACAGGAAACAAAAATCAAGAATGCAAGGTCTGTCAAAGTACTGAGCACAGCACAAGTGCTCATTGTAGGATGTATAACTTGTGTTTCAAGTGTTTGGCCGCAGGGCACATGAGCTACAACTGTGACAAAGTTAAATCAAGGGGGAGTTCTGGTCGACAAGATGGAGGAGCGCAGCAGGGAAACTAGATGGCTCCCTTCGGGCAGGGGACGAGGTGGGGCTATGTTGTAATTCCTCTGGTGAGACTGATATTGAGTCAGTCTTTTCTTTACTCTGTAAGAGTGTTGGCGAAACAAAGACCGTGATTTTACAAAACAGCGTGCAAGTTGGTCGAAGTAATAGTCTGTTTTGTAACACGGCCACACATGCGACAGGCGGTTGCTAGGCAACCCCGCAGCACTAATAATCAAGGGAGACGAGCTACACCTGGCCGGTAGGTTATTTAAGCTCCCAGAAACCAGCGCACGCTGTGCGAGCATTTAGATAGCACCAGGTACGAGAGCGTGGCTCTGGTATAGGGAGTGAAAAGTAAGAAGGGAAAGTGAAAAGAGAAAAAGACAAAAGTGAAAAGGGAAAGTGAAAAGAGAAAAAGACAAAAGTGAAAAGGGAAAGTGAAAAGAGAAAAAGACAAAAGTGAAAAGGGAAAGTGAAAAGAGAAAAAGACAAAAGTGAAAAGGGAAAGTGAAAAGAGAAAAAGACAAAAGTGAAAAGGGAAAGTGAAAAGAGAAAAAGACAAAAGTGAAAAGGGAAAGTGAAAAGAGAAAAAGACAAAAGTGAAAAGGGAAAGTGAAAAGAGAAAAAGACAAAAGTGAAAAGGGAAAGTGAAAAGAGAAAAGTGAGAAGGGAAAGTGAAAAGAGAAAGAGACAAAAGTGAAAAGGGAAAGTGAAAAGAGAAAAGTGTGAAGGGAAAGTGAAAAGAGAAAAAGACGAAAGTGGAAAGGAAGAGTGAAAAGAGAAAAGTGAAAAAGACTCAGTGAAAAGATAAAGAGAAAAGAGAAAAAGGGAAGGAGATAAGAATAATAACAACAAACAAATACCGGTTCATTGTGAAGAAGCACGGTGACACGCGCCGCCATAAGTGCGCCCTCCTTCCTCTCATAACGCTGTGTGGTGTTCACGCGAGCCGATTATTCCTGCTAAATACACAATCCACGGCCCATACCCCTCCAAGTCCTGCGTTGGGACTCCCATACATAATTAAATACCGAGGGCTGCCATATTGAAGCACCCCCTCATAACAGAATGCTCGCACCAGAGAAGAAGCCCGCGGATTTGGAGCGGGTGTGCGAGATAGTAACCGGTCAGGCGGGAATGATCGGTAAACATGAACATGCTCTGAACGAATTATGTTCAGAGATAAAGGGTATTTCGCAGCGCTTAGACAAAATCCATGAGCGCCTCGAGACACAGGGCACTTCCGGATCGCCGGTGAACCCGGAAGCACTTCCGGGTTCAGCTCGTGCGGCCGTCACTGTAGCACAAGCACCCCCCCTGGTGGCCGAGACGAGATTACCTACTCCCCAACCTTATGCTGGGGAATCTGATAAATGCAATGCCTTCCTACTCCAGTGCTCTTTAATATTTGAAATGCAACCATCCCAATTTCCCACTGAGAGAGCCAAGGTTGCATTTATGATATCATTATTAACGGGAAGGGCATTGGAGTGGGCCACCGCAGTATGGCAAAATCTCCTAGCAGCACACACTACAGCCCATGAATTTATACAGGCCCTCAAGGCCACCTTCCACCATCCACATCTGACTAGTGGTGTAGTCTCGCCCCTCTTCCGCATTCGGCAGGGAGGACGGTCGGTGGCAGATTATACCATCGAATTCCGGACACTAGCTGCTAGTTCAGGCTGGAATGCGGGAGCACAAAGGGACGCATACGTTCAAGGCCTTTCGGAGAAGCTCAAAGATGAGCTGGCAGTGCGCGAACCACCTGAAGATCTAGAATCCCTGTACAGTATGGCCATACGAATAGATAACCGCCTCCGTGAGCGCAGGGCGGAACGCGCAGGGAGTTATCGAGTAGAGCCGACCTGTCTCCAGCGAGAGCTAGAACGGGAGGGAGATCAGGGTGAGCCCATGCAGCTAGGGGCAGCAGAGATCTCAGGGGTTCCCCAATTTCGGTCGGGATGCTTTCGTTGTGGCCGGCCCGGTCACCACCAGGGGCGCTGTCCGCTGAATAAGCCAAAAGGGGGGGGTCACTCTCGGGAGGGGGCCCAACAGTGACCCAAAGGCCAGACCCTCAGCGTTCAGGGCTTTTCCTCCCCATTGACATCACTTGGGAGGAGGCCGCCACTACCCATCTAAAAGCATTTGTTGACTCGGGAGCAGCAGGGAATCTCATAGACGTAGACCTGGTGCGGAGACTGGCTTTGCCATTTCACCGACTCTCTGCTCCCATTTCGGTGGCGGCCCTGGACGGTCAGTTATTTGCATCCGGTCCAATCATACATGAGACTGACCCTCTAATATTGCGTATTGGACAACATGCAGAGCGAATTTCCTTCCTCATTACCCGAGTGCCCGAGCTCCAGGTGGTACTGGGGTTTCCTTGGTTACAGGAACACAACCCCGTATTGATTGGTTAACCTGCTCTGTCTCGGTTTGGGGAACCCGTTGCGCACAGAGCTGCTTAAAAGGGATCAGAACCCTAGACACGCAGCCACCCCATCAGGTCGACCTCTCGGCAGTTCCCAAAGATTACTGGGACCTGGCGGAAGTATTTTCCAAGTCAGGGGCCCAAAAGCTTCCTCCCCATCGACCTTTTGACTGCGCAATCAACCTGCTTCCGGGTTCGAATCCACCAAGGGGAAAACTCTACTCCCTGTCCCCTCCCGAGCAATTAGCCATGGAGGAGTACATCCAGGA
>QNUK01001129.1:5000-113925 GCA_013621035.1 Clarias magur
CATTGAATCCCTGAAAAACAAAAAAGTCCTAATGAACGACCTACTGGGCACTGCAGCACAGGGGGCGCTGGTCCGCTCACGGTTTAAACACGCAGCAGAAATGGATGCTCCTTCTAAGTTCTTTTTTGGTCTGGAACAAAAAAATGGACAGAAAAGAATCATACATGCTGTGCGATCAGAGTCAGGGGATCTCGTATCAGAGCCCACTGAGATTCGCAAGCAGACACGCGGCTTCTACTCAAAGCTGTACAGTAGTGAGTGGTCAGAAGCACATGCAATGGAGGAAACCTTCTTGAAAAACCTGCCCAAGCTGTCAGAAGAAGCTGCCACTGACATGGCGGCAGAACTGACACTGGCAGAGATTCAGAAGGCCCTCCAAGGCCTGAAGAACGGGCGGGCGCCGGGTATAGACGGTCTCCCTGTAGAGTTCTACAAGGCATTTTGGTCAGTAATAGGACAGGATGTACTAGAGGTGTTGCAGGACAGCGTGAAAGGAGGAAAGCTCCCGGTGAGCTGCAGGAGGGCTGTCCTGACCTTACTGCCAAAAAAGGGAGACCTGACGCACCTGGGGAACTGGCGCCCGGTATCACTGCTGTGCACTGACTACAAACTACTCTCAAAAGCATTAGCCTCAAGACTGACAAAGGTATTGGAGCAGGTCATTCATCACGACCAGACGTACTGCGTGCCTGGTAGGTCTATCTTTGATAATATACATTTCATTCGTGATGTTTTGGATGTCTCAAGACTCTTGGATCTAAAGACCGGTCTCATTTTACTGGACCAAGAAAAGGCTTTCGACCGGGTTGAGCACAAATATTTGTGGAAGGTGCTAGAAAGCTTTGGGTTCAACCCAGGATTCACCACAATGATCAAGACATTGTACAGTGACATTGAGAGTGTACTGAAGGTTAATGGTGGTTTATGTGTCCCTTTTAAAGTACACAGAGGTATTAGACAAGGCTGCTCTCTGTCAGGCATGCTATACTCTTTAGCAATCGAACCTCTTTTATGCAAACTAAGAGAGCAGCTTTCTGGTTTTAACATACCTCATTTTAATATTTTAACCTGTGTTTCAGCTTATGCTGATGATCTAGCTGTAATGGTGAACACACAGGCAGATGTGAATCTTTTAACTGATGTTTTAGAAGATTTTAAAGTTTTATCGTCTGCTAAAATCAACTGGACTAAAAGTGAAGCCATTTTAGTAGGAGAATGGGGAGGCGACCAGCCCACACTACCAGGGGGTTTAATGTGGAAAAAGACTGGTTTTAAATACTTGGGTGTCTACCTGGGCAGTGCTGAGTTTTTAAACAAAAACTGGGAGGGCATCATTGAAAGCATAAAAGGCAGATTAAACAGATGGAAGTGGTTGGTCCCAAAAATGTCTTACAGAGGACGAGTGCTGGTCATCAACAACCTAGCAGCATCGTCCCTGTGGCACAAGCTGGCATGTATGGACCCGCCACCAAACCTGCTAGCAAGCATACAGGCCCTACTGGTAGACTTCTTCTGGGACAAACTGCACTGGCTACCACAAAGTCTTCTTCACCTGCCCAAAGAGGAAGGAGGACAGGGCCTGGTGCAGCTAGCCAGCAGAACTGCAGCCTTCCGTCTGCAGTTCATCCAGAGACTTCTCACCGGAGCGAGTGATGAAGGATGGAGAGCGGTAGCCTACACACTCCTACGCACGGTGGGAGGTCTTGGGCTGGACAGAACTCTGTTTTTAATGGACCCCACAGCACTGGACACTACTGGATTACCCGTATTTTATCAAAGACTTTTTAAAATCTGGACCTTTTTTAAAAAACAAAACAAAGGAAGCAGAACGTTACACTGGCTGCTGGAGGAGCCCCTGGTCTGTGGAGGGCAGCTGGACATCTCTAGTCCAACCACCCCAGCACTATCCAAGACCCTGATAAAAGCAGGGATCGTGACACTCCGGCAGCTGGTGAACATCACCGGACCAGACCTGTCTCGGGCAGAGGACTTGGCAGCACAGATGGGACTTCGGTCTCAACGGGTCGCCAACCAGCTCCTACATCGCTGGAGAACCGCCCTAACGTCGGAGGAACGCGTTCAGCTGATGGAATACACAAACAATGAGACCAATCCTACAGAAAAGGAAACTTTTCCACAGCTGACGATAACTCCGGACCTAGAGGGTTATGGCGGCCCCCTTCTGGAGCTCAAGGGTGAGGAAGACATGAACTTTGAGACAGTGTCTGGTAAGGTTTTATACAAAGCTTGTGTGAAGGTCCTAAATAAGAAAAAACTGAACGGGAGGGTAGACACCCCATGGCGCACTGAACTGGGTTTTAATAATGATTTTAAACCAGAGTGGAGGGCACTGTACAAACCACCATTAACCAAAAAGTCTGCTGACCTCCAGTGGAGGATTTTACATGGAATTGTCTCTGTGAACTCTTTTATCTCCATTTTAAATCCTGACGTCACACAGGAATGCCCCTTCTGTTCACAGAGAGAAACTGTTTTCCATGCTTTTATACATTGCTCCAGGTTGTCACCTTTGTTTAACCTTTTAAAGCACATTTTTTTACCACTGAATGTACATTTTACTCATCAGTTTTTTATTCTTGGTTTTAAATACGTCCGGAGAAACAGGTTCAAATGCCAGCTTATTAATTTTACCATTGGTCAAGCTAAAATGGCAATTTATATAAGCAGAAAAAATAAGCTGGCACAAAGCACAGACTGCGACCCCAAAAAGATCTTCTCCAGACTTGTTAAATCAAGAATTTTAATTGATTTTAATTTTTACAAAAACATGAAGGACATAAATATGTTTAAAACTATATGGTGCTGTGAGGAGACCTTGTGCGCGGTAGAAGATGATGAAATCATCTTTGCCACATATTTTAACTAAAAAAAAAAAAAAAAATTTTTTTTTTTAAAAGCACAATAACTATATATGTTTTTTTTTTTTTAAAAAGGAACTATAATGTCTTAAAATGTCTTATTTATTTATTTATCTATCTTTTTTTACCAATTATTTATAGGCGCAATCCTTATGCTGTTTATAAAACAAAATTTGTAAAATAAAGGATTGTAAAAAGTCAAAAAGTCTCTGTCTCTCTCTGTCTCTCTCTGTCTCTCTCTCTCTGTCTCTCTCTCTCTCTCTCTCTCTCTCTCTCTCTCTCTCTCTCTCTCTCTCTCTCTCTCTCTCTCTCTCTGTCTCTCTCTCTCTCTGTCTCTCTCTCTCTCTCTCTCTCTCTGTCTCTCTCTCTCTCTCTTTCTCTCTCTGTCTCTCTCTTTCTCTCTCTCTCTGTCTCTCTCTATCTGTCTCTCTCTGTCTCTCCCCTCTGGCTCTGAAACATCTCAACCAATACTGCCTGTTTTTCTTTAAAGAGAACTTTCTCCTCCCTGTGGAGCTGTCTGTTTTTCTTCCTCTCGCTGTAATTATCTGCACCATTGGTCAAAGCCTCTGACGTATTTACACGTTTTTTTTTTGTTGTTGTTGTTGTTTTTTTTTTTTTTTTCTTGTGCAAATGCTGAGGGAAATCAACCGGAGCATCCCGTTATTTTGATTTGTGTCAGACCGGGAAATCCCTAGTGGGTGACAGAGCAAGGAGAATAAGACTCTGTGTGTGTGTGTGCGTGTGTGTGTGTGTGTGTGTGTGTGCGGTAATCTAAACACATTCGTTCTAGCGTCTCGGTGTGCGGTAAAGGAGACATCTGCGCGATTCGATGGATGGAGAGCTCTGTGCTTTGTGACTGAGAATCAATAGGAATGCATTATAAACATGCAGAGAGGAAAGATATTCATTGCTGAACTATTTCTCCTTTCCTCTCTCTCTCTCCCTCGTTTCTGCTATGACTCACTCCGGAGTTGATCTTTAGGATCGCTCCAAACGCTCTTTCAGCACTGGCATCTTTCCACCACCATAAAAGCAGTCGTGGTTCTGCCTACTAGGCTGCGTCTCGTTCTCTTTTCTTCTTCTCTGTCTCTTCCTTGCCCTCTCTCTGTCTCTCTCCGGGTCTCTCTCTATCCAATTCCATCGCCGCGCAGGACTTCAGGCTTTGTAGCGGCATCAGACATTTTCACGAGCGTTCCAGTCTCATAAAACAACCTAAATAGCCCCATAAGCAGTCTGCATAAGCTAGAGGGATTCATCTGTCAGGTAAAAACGGGAGGAAAAGAAGATTAGTAAGTAGGAGAGGAGAGAGGGAACGAGAGGGTGAGAGCGGGAGATAAAGGTGAGGAGGGTAAAAGAAAAGATCAGAAGTGGAGAGAGTATGAGACGAGACTGGATAAGAAGATAAGGACGTTGATAAGGTAAAGACGAGAGGACAAAAGAGCAGGATGGGAAAAGCAGAAAGAAGGAGAGGATGAAAAAAAAAAAGAGCGATAAGGTGTGAGGAGGTGTGGAAAAAAACGAAAAGACAGCAGATCAAGAGAATGAATAGAGAGAGCGCGAGACCAGATAAAAGACGAGAGAATGACAAGGACAAGAAAAGAGGAAGCGAAGAATGAACAGGAAAGGAAAGGACACGGGAGAAGATGAGGCGATGAAAGGAGAGGGAAAGTGCACGAGAGGTGAAGAGTGTCGAAAGAGAAGAGAAGTGATGGGAAGAGAAAAGGGTACATTTAAAAAAGAGAGAGAGAGAGAGAGAGAGAAAAGAAATGCATAGATTACAGAGGGACAGAGGGAGGAGAAGAGACACGAAAATGGAGAGGAAAGTCAAAAGAAGGAAAGATTAAGCCTGAGAACAGAGGGAAAAGAGAAGCAACGAGAAGCAATAAGATGAAGGGATTTAAAAAAAAAAGAAGAGAAGAAGAATGAAAAGTTGACAGTAAAGAGATGAAAAAAGACGATGAGAAAGAAAAGAAAAGACCTGAAGAAGTAAAGAACGTACATGAAGAAAACGAAGAAAGGCAAAGGATGAGAAGAATGAGGGAAAGAGAAAAAGGAGGAAAAAAGAGAAAAGAAGAGAAGAGAAAAAAAAGAAGAAAACGTTTCCCTTCTCTCCGTCAGATGGTCTGTCCTGCTTTCCACTGGAGTGAGAGTCGTCCTGACATTTATCTGTGAAGAAACACTCTGTGCTCATTAAACATTTCTTTCCTACACTCACACACACACACACACACACACACACACACACACACAGGACAAGATTTTCGGTCCTAATCAGTCCAGTGATTATCAGGGGATCGGGCTGAGCAGTCAACACCGCCGGGTGTAACAGGTCCCCGCGTCACTTCTCACGCTGAAAAGAGAAGGAAGAAAAAGACGTCAGATTTCAATTTATTTTATATAACGCTTTAACAATGGTCATTGTCTCAAAGCAGCTTCACCAAAAGCTTTATCTCTCCACTAATCACTCAGTCGGCATCAGGCAGCTGAAAGCTCATGAAAACGTTGTTTGTACCAACTGAGCTGTAAAGTTTTAAAACTGCTAGCTTTGCTGTTGGCTAAAGATGTAAATTTCAGCAGGCAGAGCGTCCCCACACACACACAGAGTCGACAAAGAGGCTGATTGTAATGACATGCCCGGTAAAGTCAGGGCTTTTTTCATCCGAGTGCCCTCTTACCATTAACCACGGCACACAGAGGTGAGCAAAGAGCTGATCTGAGTGCTTCAGCTGAGACAAAGTGGTGTGTAAGAGAGGCAGTGAGTGAGTGTGGTTGTGTGTGTGTGTGTGTGTGTGTGTGTGTGTGTGTGTGGCTTGGCGTTCCTCTCTCCAGAGAGAGCCTGGTCCTGTCCGAGGCCTTGGGTCTATCGATCGTGTTATAGAGTGCCATCGCTCTCTCTTAGACGAGTGCGAGCTCTCTCCTCCTCTGGCTGGTTGTGGAGCGTGCCCAGGAGATACCCACTGATCAGGATGTATGATCACTGTACTCAGTCTCATCACCGTGGCCTTTAAAGAATCCCAAAGCACCTCCGAGTCCTATCAGGATGAAAAAGGGAGTGAGAAAGAAGAAAAAAAAAGAAAGAAATTAAATCAGGGACAGACGAAACTAGAGTTAACCCTTTACATTACTTTATTTTACTTACGGCACATTTCTAAATTAGACACAAGCAACTAGCAGCTAGTCCGTTCACATATAGACCCATTGCATGCGACCCAATCCCATTGACGTCTGTCTGCCAGGATCCCGTCCACTTCTGGATGGTGAAATTGAGGTCACATTCTTACGGTGGCCGAGAAGTGCAAAACAAAATTACAAAACAGAAAACAAAATAACAAAACTCAAAACAAAATAACAAATTAAAAAACAAAATAACAAAACAGAAAACAAAATAACAAAACCCAAAACAAAATAACAAAACCCAAAACAAAATAACAAATTAAAAAACAAAATAACAAAACTCAAAACAAAATAACATTCAAAAACAAAATAACAAAACCCAAAACAAAATAACAAATTAAAAAACAAAATAGCAAAACCCAAAACTAAATAACAAAACCCAAAACAAAATAACAAATTAAAAAACAAAATAACAAATTAAAAAACAAAATAACAAAACCCAAAACAAAATAACATTCAAAAAGAAAATAACAAAAGCCAAAACAAAATAACAAATTAAAAAACAAAATAACAAAACCCAAAACTAAATAACAAATTAAAAAACAAAATAACAAAACCCAAAACAAAATAACAAATTAAAAAACAAAATAACAAAACCCAAAACAAAATAACAAATTAAAAAACAAAATAACAAAACTCAAAACAAAATAACATTCAAAAACAAAATAACAACCCCCCCCCCAAAAAAAAACAAATTAAAAAACAAAATAACAAAACATAAAAAAAAATAACAAATTAAAAAAACAAAATGGCAAAACCCCAAAACAAAATAACAAATTAAAAAACAAAATAACAAAACCCAAAACAAAATAACAAATTCAAAAACAAAATACCAAAACACAAAACAAAGTAACATTCAAAAACAAAATAAAAACATTTACCACAACTTAGTTGACCAAAGTGATGTAAAATCCTAAAATACTGAAATGAATCCTAAAATGAAAATACATCTAAATGTCCGTGAGGCTGCAATACTTCCTGTATATTTTGAGTAACAGATGTCTCGTCCAATCAGTGGTAGTCGCTTTTATGCTGGCTACTCATTCCAAATCGCCTCTGAACAGTCCGTGTTGTTCTGTTCATGACTTACATGAGCTACAAAGATAACTAGCTTCTAACACAATGCTGACTCACAAATCCCGCTCAAGCTATTTACATTTAAGGATTTGGCAGACACCCGTATCCAGAGCTACTTGAGGGTTAAACTCCTTGCTCAACTTGTTGGTACTTAGATTCTCACCTGAGACCTTCTGATCAGTAGGTCTTTACGCACTGTGCTACCCCTGCCTACACTACTTGATGTGTGGAACAAGGGACTGTAAAGTACACCCTATATAGCACACTAGATTATCATTTAAAGCTATTCGACCCCAGAACAATTAGCTATTAATGATAAAAAGCTATACATTATGAAATGTCCGTATTACTTAACTTTCCATGCACAGAATTCTATAATTTTATCTATTCAATAGCATCACGCATTTTGCACCAGAGGCAAAAACTGAGCTAACGCTAACACAATGCCACCAAATTCTGGAGGAATCACATATTTCCACACTGTCTTAGGTAATCATGTTATGATAAATCAAATTACTTACAAAGTATTTATTTAATATTCTCATTACGTTCTTCGTACGTTTATTACACACTTGAAAAAGTTACACCAAAGTCCACCAAAACTCATAATGCGCATGGAAATAATCAGCAGAACAGAAGCTATCAATTGCCAGGGTACTCTTTTATCTGTGCAACAAAGTATCAAGTAATTCCGTTAGGTCATCAGGTAACCTTTCCGTTAGGTATTTGTCTCAAAAACTTGATAATCGATGAAAATGCACAGTAGCCTAATGTCGGTTAACAATGCTTCTGCTGTCTTTTGTGTGTCAATTGTCTTAATAAGCGTCAGCTAGCTACATATAAACTCCTTAGTAAGCATTAGCTAGCTACGTTCTTAATATGGATTATAGGCGACCAATGTATGAAATACAAATCAGAAATTACACGTTAGCTAACAAGCAAGCTAGGACTTTGAATTCCCAATTAGCATGCTAATTTCACTGGGATGATAAAGCGGCTAGAATACGTTATCCCCCTTCATAGTCTGTGTTTATAAACATGTTTTTAAAATTAATATTCATCAAAAGAATTTTTAAACCCCTAATTTCAGAACTGCCATTTAAGACATGGCAGTAGACGGCCTGGCCAGGGGACATCATGGCTAGATTGCAGTGTGATTGACTAGACTATAATCCTATCCAGGCTGTATCCCTGTCTCGCAACTGTATCTTTAACAACACTGAACAGAACAAAGCGATTCGTGAAACACCAGACGTGAGTTAATTTCACTAGACGGAGTCTAGTCTTCACTGAAGTTGAGTGCTAGTTTCTCATTCTCTGATAATTTTGGATAAAAGTTGCATTTTATGTGTAGACTTTTTTTTTTTTTTTATACGTGTGGCCAATGCTTTTATTCAAAGCGAGGCTGAATCCAATCCAGTTACAAAGCTGAGCATTTTAGAGCTAGCATTCTGACAGTGGACATCACTGTGCTACTGCTGAGCTTCACTTTGCCTCTTAAAGAGAAAGTTCTTTCCAATTTCTGAAAGATCTTCACAGCTTTCTTTTGTCCTGCTGTGCTCCTTTTCATCACTACATGAAAGAAGAACTTGTGGAGCTTCCTTTCGTTAGAAGGATATCTCAGTCGGTAATGTGTGAATAGCTGAGAGGAAACAAGTGCTATCGGTATTGATTGTAGCGTGTATGGTACCCTTGGCGAGCTCCCCATCAGTGTCCTATTAAAAAAGAAGAAAAAGAAGTTAAAAAAAAAAAACACCACTCTGGTTTATATTTGCTCCATATATTCAAAATGATGTTATTATCCAACTGAAACATGACTCATCATACAACCTTCTTGACTAATTTGAGACACTAGCACCTCAAGAGACTCAATATTTTATGATTCGTGTACCTTACAGCACACTGAAATGATTTTTCAGATATCCCAAGCTGGGGTCAGAGCGCAGGGTCAGCCTGGATGAAGCGCCCCTGCACCAGATAGGGTCAAGGGCCTTGCTCAACAGCTCAACAATGGCAACGCTGGTGGTGCTGGGGCTTGAACCCCTGACCTTCCAATCAGTACCCCAGAGCCTCAACCAGATATAGTGCCAGCACTATATCACAAAGGACACACACTATTAACATAATGCTGTATAGATATATTTTAAGTCGTATTCTTAATTTTAAGAAATTCACCAGACTGAGCTGAGGACCTAGTCAATATAGTCAGAGAGCATCGTTATGATGTCATTACAAGCAGGACATTATACTCATGAAGAGATACCATAGCTGTATACCCAGAATCTATTGCCCAGTTCTTCTCTCCTTATCGCTTCTATTCTTTTTTTCATAAACTGGGCACCTGTTGCATTCAATCTTCTTTTATTTCTATTTATTTACTTATTATTTGGTAAGCATCAATGCATTACCCATTTCCCCAACACTGGCCACTGAGAGCCAAAGCTAAACCAGTTTACCTTGGATCTGTACATGTGAAGTTTCCATCTTGTTAGGGTTTTTCCTGGGTACTCCGTCCCCTCTAACAGTGCAAAGGCATTCAGATTAGGCTATTTCCAAATTGCCCATAGTGTGTGTGTGTGTGTGTGTGTGTGTGTGTGTGTGTGTGTGTGTGCGTGTGTGCTTGTGTGCCCTGCAATGGACTGGTAACTCATCCAGGGTGTACTCCCACCTCATGCCGTAAGTCCCCTGGGAATATGTTTGAGGCCTTCTGCAGCCCTGTTTAGGATAAGCAGCATAGAGAATAGGTGAGTGAGGGAGAGTGAATATATATGAATGACCTTTTTTTTCTTCTTTTTCTTCTTTTTCTTCTTTTCTTAGCACTTCACAGTGTGATTGATTTTACTATTTGCATCGGTGTAGAAAGTTACATGTGTGCTACTGTAAATCTCGCCATCCTACTCAGTCTAGCTTCCAGTTCGGAGCCCTAAGGTGGCATTCACCTAGATTCCCCCTCCCTATCTTGGACTTCTGTGTGGGAGACCTTTCGAAGCACTAGCCTGCTGAGCTCACGAACTAGGATCAGGGCTGCCACTCTGACAGGGTTAATTGAACCACATGGTGACATATAAAATGAAAGATAGAAAACTGATACCGCAAATGTCACTACCAAGCTAACTTTTTTTTTGTTTTTTTTGGGGGGGAAAAAAAGATGCTGCTGCAGGGTGCCATATACCGAGACCCACATCTGGGTGGTCTATTGTAGCACCACCATGACTTGAACATGAACATAACCCTGGATTCAATACCTGCAGCCTCTGTGATCCCATTACTGACTCGTGTACCAACCAGTAGCATCCTACCTCAAACCTTTGACCTTGTGTATTCCTCTCCGTACCCATTGGCTATCACACTTTAGAGCTCCTGGAGAGCAGATCTGCTGTCACAATATCCAGTACCCTCACTTCCATCATGTTGGCCAGGCTGTCGAGGGTCCTGCCTTTACTGTATGTGGAGAGTGAAGGGGTCAAGCTTGTAGTGCATCACTAAAGTAACGTGAGTGCGGGCGAAGATCGTCAAAAGTTCAACTTGCATTGCTTTACTTGCTCACTATAGTTGCAGAGAGTATTTTTTAAAAATTATTTTCTCTAGCCATCATCTCAACTGGAAACACTCTGGCCAAAAACTCTGACCTGTTGTCTATATAAATAAAAGAAAGATTTTGTTTGTACATTGGTCAGAACTCGCTCTTTCAATTATATCTTACGTTTCATGCATTGGAGGACCAGAAACCAGTTGAGTTTCCCTCGAGGTGGACACGGCTGTTTGCATCACTCAACAGAGCCAAGGAATTCAGATCTTTTGCCTCGAGCTGGGCGTGCCATACACATCACTCAACAGAGACAATCAATTTAGTGCGTTTCCCCTGAGGTGGGCGTGGCTATATGTGTCACTCAGTAGAGCCAATCA
Organism: Clarias magur; assembly: GCA_013621035.1. Lineage (NCBI taxonomy): Eukaryota > Metazoa > Chordata > Actinopteri > Siluriformes > Clariidae > Clarias > Clarias magur. The sequence continues at coordinate 16,037 of QNUK01001129.1, forward strand.
ACGCGATAGTTTACTCAAAAAAAATGGGACGTACACTATGAAACCTGAACCTTGTGCCATAGCTTAAATCAAAATGTTGAGTAGAAAGTATTTTATTTACTTCTTATATTATATTTCATTTATTTATTTGTTTATTTACTTAAATTGTTCGATGAAATTTTTCATTTATATAGCGATTTTAACAACCGCAAAGCAGCTTTATACAATCAAAGGAATTATAGACGTTTGTATGAGATGTGAACATGTATGAATCAGAATGATAAGGAAAATGGAGGATGATGGTGACGGTGGCAAGGAAAAACTCCCTGAGATGGTAATAGGAAGAAACCTTGGGAGGAACCCGACTCAACAGGGAACCCATCCTCATCTGGGTAAAACCGATAGCAGGGATTAATCTGCATCATACTGTGAGTTTGGAAGTTCAGTGTAACAGGAGATGTGTTTAAGTTAAAATTGAGGTAGACTGTAGGAAACTCCAGTCCTGAACGATCAAGCGACTGAAGTCACAAGTCCTCAGAGAAACATTTATATTACCTTTGAACTATTTCTAGAAACTTTTTAACCATCAGTGATGTGTACTAATGCTAGTAAGTTATGAAATTGTCTGGTTATAATGTATAGATCATATTTACTGTAGGTTCTTGGTGGGTTTGGGTTCACGATGGAGAAACACCCTGGATGGGATGTAAGAGCATCATAAACTGCTAGTTTTCAACAACAAAAAAAGATACAATGTTGAAGGAAAAGAACCCACTAGTCCACCAGTGCAATAGAAGAACTTACCTACAGTACATTTTCTCTCTGCACCTTTAAGTTACATTCTACTTTTTCTTAGAGAGATTTTTTTTTTTCTTCTCTTTTTTTATGGAGCTTCATCAGGAATCTGTTATAGATCTCAATCAACCGCCCTCGATTGGAATCACTCCAGTCTCCAATCAGATCTTCATCACTTTTTCAGGATTGAGAGCCGTGCCAACCTTCTTCTTCTTCTTTTTTTTTTTTTCTTCCCCCAGTCCTGCCGTGATTGGAGCAGCTCTTGGCTCTTATTTCAGAGTAGGCCATTTGTCTGTGGCTTTGCAGCTGGCTTAAGTCTGAGAAACTGATCTGAGTCTTCACAGGCTGGGAAACAGTAAGCTCCCATTAGAATATAAAATAATACAAAAAAAAAAATCCCTTACCTTTATTATCAAAGGCATGGATTTTTTTTTTTCTTCTTTTACAGGCCAAATCTGAAAGAAAGGCTGGAAACATCAAAAGGTGTGCTATCGTGATTTGCATGTAGATGTTAGTTGAAAGCTTTCAAATCATGATGGAGTTCAGCTCTGTGTATTAATATCAGCTGCAATTAAAAGCCAGGAGAATACATTACAGCCAAAAAGACAATCATAGGAAGAAGTATGCTTTTGTTTGCTCCAATTTTGAATAATATTATAATACGAATTTGTGGTTTTAGTGTTATTATAATTATTTTAAAAGTTCTTTGTAATCCTGCGCAGATTCGTATCAGTCAGAGCAACAGAATAATATGGCACACCGCATCATGCATTATAATAAACAGTAACACTATTTTTTTTTTTAATGAAACAATAATGAGGTCACATACTGGCCACTTTCTATGACAAACTGTGTAACAGGAAAATAATCAACAACAAAACGAAGCAGAATCAAAATGAGCAGTTTCACGGCCGAACACAAGTTGCTGGCTTCAAAAGTGAGTCAATCCCAACAGAGCCCGATGTTGAAATGTGCATTAAAGTTAAAATTATTTTAAGCTATAGAATTATGCATTCTGTAACTAGGAGGCTGAATGTTTTGTGGGATAACTGCATGGCAGATGTCGAACCTCTAGCTGTCTGTTCAATCTTAATCAAAGTAACATTAGCATATGCATTAACATTAGCCATCTTGGCTAAAGCTAAGGTACTGTAGCTTCTATAGCTTGCTGTAACTGTTGGCTTGTTCCAACCAACAGCCAGACCCTGATGTGTGTCTGATTGGTGTGTTCCAACCGTTTTTACGAATTAACCAGAGGTTTGGCAAAGTCAGGTCCAGTCAAAACAGTGCTAACAAGAGTTACACATCAAAACACTCTTTAGAAAACCCGTGTGTGATGTCATGGGGAATCTGTTCAGTTCTTATACAGTCTATGGTTTTATACAACAGCAATATGCCATTATTTCAACAGAGCATGTTATACTTTTCGTCAAGTTTATAGTTATAACGTATGTTGTGAAATATTCATGGGACAGGTTAGTTCCTGTTTGCACTTATGTTAAAGCAGGTGTAAACACCTGTTCGCTCACCTGCCTCTCTGTCTTAAGGTTCATATGCTGAAAGCACAGCTTGTCATGTTACTGAGGAGCCATGACGCGTCAATGAAACTTTCAACGAAAACGTTCGCTGGTTCACGTCTCCTCGGTTGAAATTAGGAGCTAAATTGCTCCTAATAGGAGCTTAATTCACTAAACTACTAAATAGTATGGTCTAACAAATACTAAATCCACAGCTACTGTAACAGCTGCAACACACTAAACTACTAAGTAGTACAAGCTTAATATCTATTAAATTCCAGCCTACATACTTCACTACTAAATAATATGTGCTAATAGATACGAAATCCAAGGCTTAATCCCACTGTGCATACTAAGTTGTTAAATAGTACACTCTAGTAAATACTAAATCCACAGCTACAACATACCCTGCACACTAAACTACTATATAGTACGCTCTAATGGAAAGTTGATAGAGTCGGTCAAATCCATGCCTAGAATGAGATTTCACTGTAGAAATTATAATCACCAGTCATAGTCATATATTAATAAACTGTCCTGTTAAAGAAAATAAATGAACACCTACTGTATAAGAATTACTAACAGTTAGTGATATAGGTTTTTTTTTTTTTTTTTTTCCCACAACTATGCACTCACAAATTTTTTATTAAGCTTTGATACACGGTGTAATGACATAAGGACGTAGCCCTTTCTGTGGCAGTTAGACTGTACTAATGTCTTAATGTGAATCTTGTAATAAAACATTTAGTGAGGATGATCTGATTTTAATTGATGCCCGTACAGAGGTGAAGGCAGACTAGCTTTCTGTTCTCCATCATCCACCTGAGTCAATGCCCTCATCAATATGACTAATGCGACATTGATCACCGCCGGAGTCGTTTAAAGCAAAATCGTACGTTTTTTTTTTTTTTTTTTTTTTTACTCGCCCGCACTCCTCCTCAGCAGATTAGTCCCGATTGCAAATCCTTAAACGATGGCACTCTCATTCTCGCCATCATCCACCCATGCTCCATTAAACACCACGGGTCATTAACAGGTACAAATCACCTTGGCAACGGGCTGTCACGGACACCCGCGGTGTCGACTTCGGGGCGATTGGCTCGCTTCGGTGTCACGACCGGGCTGGAGTAATTTAACATCCAATCAGATAAGAGTTCTATTCTCATGCAGATGAACGGGCTGAGGTGGGCCCCAAGCCGGAGTGGTTTTATTTTAGAAAATGCGGTTTAATTATGAGAGCAAACCTGCGCAGACGGCTGCGAGTTATTCAATTTAGGAATTAATTTTGCACATTAAAAAAAAAAAAAAAAAAGGATCATAAAATCTAAATAGCCCCGCAGCGCTGCTGGTTAATGCGTTATCCACAAAGCACAGGGAAAAATATAAATAAATAAAAAATTATCGAACCTTTAAAATCCTCCTGGTGGTGCAGGTGAGGGAATTTGATTGCAAAAATATGCCGCGGATCTGCTTTGATGAAAAAACACGGAACTTCATGAATTCTAACAGACTCATAAGTGTGTTGGTGTCATTCTGGGAAGCCAACTCCCACAGTCTAGTGTGTCTGTGTGTGTGTGTGTGTATGTCATCTCTGAACGTTAACTTCAAACTCATATTTTGCCCCTAAGCATATGCTAACAACCTGCAGGCAATTCAAAGTGTCTTCTATTTACAGCCGAAATAAGAGAACTCAGAAAGATGGAGAAGGCACTGGGGAGATGGAGAGACTTTTTACTTGAAAGTGTGTGTGTGTGTGTGTGTGTGTGTGTGTGTTCAGACCCAAGAGACAAACACTTTTAGCCTTTTTCTCCAGGATACAGACGGATCGGACGATGTTCTAATCACATATCAGCAAAAATGAACTCCGGCCCTTTATAAATCCTTGAGTCAGGATTCAGGCAGGAAAAGAGAAAAAGAAGACTGGAAGAAATCATCTTCATCTGCACTGGAGTTATGATGAAGTAGTAAGTAACACTACAAACCTGACCCTGTCTCTCACCTTAAGCCTAGACAGTCAGGACTTTGATTACAAGTTGGGTTGAATTCCTGAAATCCAGACTCCTAGTATTTCATCATCTCCGAGATTTATTTCCACGAGAGATGGAAACTTTTGAGCCAATTCTGAGCCCGATCTGCACCGGTTTCTCACTGGTTCACACCAAGTTAGATGTTTTTTTTTTTTTTTTTTTTAATGCTTGAATGATTGATACTGTAGGTTACTGTGTCTGGCTTAACAAACAACAAAAACCAAAGCAACAAAAAAAAACATCAACTGAAATTATTCAGGTAGAAAAACTTGCCAAAAAAAGAGAGCTAAAAAAGTCCATTAGGAAACCTGGAGAACTATTCCTCAAGACTACATTAAAATACAAAAAAAAAAAAACATCTGGCTCTCTGGAAGCTAAATCTGAAAAAAAAAAAAAATAGAGTGAGGAAGGTCAAGACTTTCACACAGTACAAATGTAAGTCATAAATGTACAACAAGACAATCGTTATCCGAGACTGGTAATCACCAGACTATGTAATCACGAGCTTGTAAATACCGTGCCGTGACACCTTATATAGGATTAGAGCCATTATCAGATTCCAAGAAACACATATAATACATCTGCTGAACATGATCTTTTTTTTTTTCTTTCTTTCATTTTCCTTTTAATAAGGCCAGACTACTGAAACAGATCTACAATAATACAAAATTATCAATGTAGATATTTGCAAATAATTCAGAGCATCAACGTGCCATGTTGAATCTTTGGGTCGAGGTTAGATTTGGACGGCATTCGCGTCATCCACCAGTAGCAAAACAGCTTTTTGTGAGTTAAGCTAAATGGAGCAGTCCTTTGGGTCCTTCCACACCTCCAAAATAGGTTGAAGTCTTTTCGTTTCGTGCAGTTCTCAAAGCTAAACTAACGTCACTCTTCTGCCATGTTTTCATTTGCTGAACGTTCGGTATTTAAAGTGCACACTTGAACCTCAACTTCAGCTGCGTGAAGCTCTACATGCTGTATTTTAATGTCACACTGACACATTTTGTGTGTGTGTGCGCGCGCGAGTATGTGTGTAGGAATGAACCTCGGGGCCAGGCATTTGACAGATTAGAAATGTCTCCTATTACGCATTATTTTAACACTGAGTATAACCTAATGATTATGCAAATTGAGGTTAATTAAAACACTGCTGTAAAAAGGCCTAACTGGGGCTGATTTGCATATACTGTATATATAACAATTATTCTTTTTTTCAGTGCCTCAAGTGGCGAAGTGAATTCTAGTGCTGATGATCAGGGGCTTCCAGAACCACCTCTGCTCAAGGAGAACCTCTTCCTCCAGCTGTTTGCTCAGTGTGTCCAGCAAAATGTGTGTGTGTGTGTGTCTGAGAGAGAGAGAGAGAGAGAGAGAGAGAGATAAATCCCCCATCCTGACCTCATGCTGTTCGTTTGATCCAGCCTAATCACAGTGACAACAGCATGAACTTTGATCAAACTTTCATTGCTTCCTCTCGAGTCGAGCTTGTTGGGCTTTTTAAAGATTCATACTTCACAAGAACACACTCCATCTGTCCCGGCGTGGGTGTGTTCATGTGGGTGTGTGTGTATGTGTGGTTTCATCACAGATTTCAAAGAGAGAAAAAAGAAGATGCAAACGAAGAAGGATAAGTTCTAACCACATGTAAATCAGCCTTTGAATGATTTCTACAAACTATTCTGCATCTGTAACTTCAGACTGCAGCACAGATAAATAGATCTGACCTTGTTACCTCTATATTTCTCCAACTGTACATCATCTCATCTGCTCTACAGCTTAGAGCTCTAAGGAACCATCTTTGACACACTGTTTATAAGGTGAAATTTGCTCCGGAAAGGAGTACACAAAAAGCCCTAGCCGTACATGAGGTCCAAAAATGCGCCATGAAGCCAGTTGCCATTTTGTTACAAAGCGGTACAGATACTCGAGGAGGATACTTCCTGGATTCACAACTTATCACATTTATCAGCAACACAAAAATCTAATGAAGTTCACTTACCAGTGATATGGTCTTGCTTTTTCAATTTCCTTGCTGTCTCATGGCGCTAGGCTGTCTATAACTGACCACAGATAAGCTTCTAAAAACACTCAGTATTGTGCAAACGTCTGTGACAGGCTGCTCAGTGTCTGAAGAATACAACTGAGAAAATGCTTGTTTATGTCCAACCTCAGCAGCAGCCTCGTTTCCCCTCTCAGCTGCTCCAATCGCTCAGCATTCAGCATCATCAGCATACGAATCACCGTCCTGATCTTCTGTCATCATCCGCACCTGCTTCTCACTGGTTTGTGTCTTAAGTTGATTTTTTTTTTTTTTTATGCTTGAATGATTCATACAGTCGGTCACTGTGTGTCTTATCAAACAAAAAATAAAAAAATAAACATTCATCTGAAACTGCTCAGGTACAGGGACTGGACTGAAAAAGAAGGACAAAAAAGTCCATCAGGAATCTTGAGGAACTATTCCTCAAGACTACATTACAAATACATGAAACTCTGACTCTTTGGAAGAAAACATTAAGAGATGATTGGTGGCTCAAGACAAGTACTGAATGCTGGACATACATGAATGTCTCATAGCACACAAACAAATACAAACATGACCAACGTTTATCCACGATGGCAAAGGGAGGCAATTTATAATTATATACTGTATATCATCACCTGATCAGTTGGCATTTATTTTTTTTTAAAAAAGCAAGCGATTCACAAAGAACAAAAAAAAATAGGTTTGTAGATATTTTAGTCACAAATGGGACATCACAAATTTACATCTAAGGAAATAATAAGCAGTTCCAGCTTGCAACTCATCAATAAAATATAATTAAATTATTTAGAATTAAAATACTAGGTGTTTTGTGAGTTATTACTAGAAATGAATGAACTAATATGTGACTTGTAAAGCATCAAGCTAACATTTCCAAGCTGCAAATCTCAGACATGAAGTAGCATTACTGGAATCTTTCATATTAATGCATCACACATTTTCAGGTCTGTTAGGAAATGGATCATTTTTATGCCCCAAAATCTTTGATGTTACAAAAAAGCAAATGATGAAAGCACACAAAAAGTCTTTAATAAAGAGAGAACGCGAGCACCGCGTCTGGTGACACACCTTGCACAAGAGCTTCAAAACAGAGATTATTTAAAAGAAATTACATGGGTCTAAATGTGTGATGGAAGTGCATGATGAAAGGCATTTCATCATTTAATATTAACAAACCTCAATCGTAAGTGAATTTCATGCAGAAGGTAACGGGGAAGTTTGTCATTCAGAACGACATCTGGGAAGAAATGTCAGAAATGTGATTGGTCAATGGGAATTGCCAGTGAGTAGTGAGTAGGTCTAACCTGGGAACATATTAGGATTATGATATGCTGTTCTCAATCTGAGAGAGAGAGAGAGAGAGAGAGAGAGAGAGAGAGAGAGAGAATCAGCAAGAGTAGTGGTATTTATACAAAACCACAATAGTCCATCTTTCTTCCGAACAAAGACAACGGCGAAGTCTAGGCAGTCCAACGATGAACAACTCCAGTCTTCACTAATTAACAGCTTTAATACATCTTATTGCATTACCCAGGTGATGTTTTTAAAAGGTGTGATTTGTTTAAAATAATAACTTCATAATACATTTGTTTTTCAAGATGTTGTTTCTATAGTAACTCTTCATTTATGGGAGAGACATCACATAAATTAAATCTAACGATAATGAACAAAATAATGATTTTCTTTCTTCTTAAACACAAAAAGCATACATAATACTGGATATGGTAATTTTATGTATTTTATTTATTTTATTTATTTATTTTTTTCCCCAGCAAAGTTCATGCACCAGCTATGGAAGGTGTTGACAGTGTCATTGCGTTATACTAGTGACAACACTTCACAAAGTTCTTGCTGATGAAGACAGAGTAATTTACAAATTCTGCTTTCTCCTGTAACATGACAAGTTGTAATTTTGTTCTCATTATCGTGAAAAAGAGAGCTGCTGTAGATGAATGCAATAATGTACGTGATAACAGGAACTTGTCTCTGGGACATGTTCCTGTATGACATTAAACACAGCTATAAAGCATAGAAAAAAAAACATGACATGTGGCTTGTTAATGCTAATCTATTTGGGAGTGATAACATATGACAAGTGTTTATCATTTTTAAATAACCGCACGATCTATTGCGTGTCATTTCTTACATACATATAAAAAATGTAATAATAATTAGGATAGTGTTCTAAGATGTATTAACTGGCATATTTTTATTTTAGAATAATACAATGGCACTTCATAACATATTTCTTAAATGCATAACTTCCTAAATTCCTAAACACTGCACTTTGCTGCCAGTTACCAGCTATGTGTTCATTTCCTGATTGTCAGAGTGGAAATGTTAAATTGGCACTGGGATGACATCTGGGAAATGAACATGTAGTTGGTAACCGGCAGCAAAGTGCAGTATTTTTAATAATATGTAATGTAATATAATATAATGTAATTAATGTTCACCAAAATATTGTGACAATGTTTTTTTTTTTTTTTTTTAAGTTAGAATGATTTTATTTTTCATTACTGGTGCAGGCATTGTTTTAACATTATCCCAACATTATGTCGAACAATATTACATTCCAATTATGCAGGGCGTTCAAGTCAAACTGGGATTTGTGATGAATGCAGGGATGAAAATGATTGCCATTTACAGAAGACGTTAAGTACAGTATGGTGTTGAGACTTTTATTTGCAGTAAAACATTCGAAAGGTGATTTATTTTTATTTTTTATTTTTTTTAAGAAGCCCGCATATCCATGAATGACGAACCCAGCCCAGGTGGCTCGGATCCCACTGCAGTCGTTCCTGTGGAATGTCTGATAACTAAAAATCGATGAATAGCTTGGCACCAACATGAGAAAGAGACGGTGTGAGCTGTACATACAATCATTCACCAACACCACTTGCATTACATTACAGATTCTCAGATGGGAGTGTACAGTCCTGACCTCGCTCCTAGCAATTTCCACAGGTTTGGGGCATTAAAAGGAGTTCCTGGGAGGACAGCGGACAGTCCGATCATGGCACTGGTGTACTGAGAAAACGTACACCAGTGCATTGATGGTGTCCAAGCACTGTGAACACCTTGTGATATAACTTGATATAAACTAGGCATTTAATTTCTGTGAAGATTCTCAATGATCCAGGCGAGGTTATCCGGAAGTTGAGTCAGGTCACCAGGACTTCTTCCTAGTTCAGTAGTAATGTTTCACATCCAGTCTAAGGTAAGTCACTTGTATTTAAGCATTCTGTGGTTTTATAACACCCTCTTGAGACCAGAATGTCCTCGTACATTTCCTCCCTCTACATTTTCTATATATCCCTTTACGATCCTCATATGATGATATTTACCGAACATCTTTATGCTTGAAGATACTGAGTAATTTAAAACTTACCATGCACTAATAAAAAGAAGCAGTGAAAAACTGCAATGTACACAACGGCATAGTCCGGGTCTCAGGAGGATCTAGGGCTGTGGTGGTTGAATTTTAAACAACAGAACGGTGCAGTGGATCCGAGTTTCTGTTTCTGCCACAGAGATAAACATAATTCTTACAACATTCCATCATGAGAGGTTTTATTCTATTAATTCCACACCAATTCACCATATATTTTTATATCACCGTGCACATCAAGGGTCTGGATTTGATTCCCACCTTGGAGTCTGTGTGCGTGAAGTTTGCATGTTCTCTGGTTTCCTCCCACAGTTCAAAGACATGCACATTAGGCTAAGTAGCATTCTCAAATTGCCTGCAGTGTGTGAATAAGTGTGTGAATGTGTGTTCCATGTAATGGAATAGGCTCCAGGCCCCTTGCATCCCTGTATACAGGATAAATTGGGTTAGATAATGAGTGAGTGAGTGAGTGAGTGATAAATAATACTTTTATTATAATAACATAATAATTTACAAACATCAAGTTACAACGAAAGCCTGGCCAATCCTAGGAAATGTGATACCAATAAAAGCAAAAAAAAAAAAAAAAGCAAAAACATTGTGATCTTGAGGTTTCTATAGCAACACTGAGTGTTTATTTTCCTCACAGACATGTGAATCTCATTAAGCTGTTTATTAGACAGATGTGATGACATGGCATTGTGTGTGTGTGTGTATGTGTGTGTGTGTGTGTGCGCACTGTTCTGCAAATGACTCTGAGTTCTGAGATAACCTTTAGCAACTGAGTGCGATATAAGCTGTTCTGAGGTATACAGTAGTAATGTAGAAATGTTTTGTGTGTATTTTTGTTTCACTGATGGCTACACAATAGTTAGCGAAACTGTCAAGCTCAGCCTTTAACAAGCTTATGCACAGCACCCATGTTTAACAATGTGAATTGAACACTTTGGCTAATCAGTGATGGAACTCTGGTAGCATACACTGCCTGGGCAAAAAATAAAAAAAATAATAAATAAAAAGCCCCCAACTGGATTTAACTAAGCAAATAGTTAAGAGCCTTCCCGAGGATAATTACTGCAGTGATTAATACGGTTCGGCTGGTAACAAGTTATTTAACCCAAACCCATGCAGTAGGTAGGTTCTCATTTCTTACAACAATCAAGTCAGAAGACATATCCTGGAGACGTGGCAAAGATGTAATGTTGTTCCAGAAGAATCAACTTATTATCCTGCATCAAGCAAAGAAAACAACTAAGAGATTGTTGAAGCTACTGAGACTGGGTGAAGAACTGTCCATCACATTATTAAAACCCGGAAGTACAGTGGTGACCTGTCATCTTTAAGGGGAAACATTCTGAATGAACATGATGTGAGATCACTTGAATGCTTCGTGAAATCAGATCATTTAAACAAATCCCAACAGTAGAACTCATTGCTTTGTTTAATAGTAAAAATAGAAGCATTTCCACATGCGAGATGCAAAGGGAACTGAATGGATTGGGACTAAACAGGTGTCCAGCCTTAAATCAGGTTAATCAGAAACAGCGGGCTTCGGTTTGCTAGGAATTAGAAAGAAATGACCGTGGAGCATTGAAAAAGGTCATGTGGTCCGATGAGTTCAGATTTCCCCTGGTGCATCAGGGGAGGTAGAGAGGTGGTGAAGTATGAAGTGTTGTAACCAACTGTACGAGCCTGTGGGGGAGTGTCCTTCCGTTGGTCAGGTCTAGGCTCCACAATGTTATATGCACAAAAAACTAAATCAGCTGATAACCTGAATGTACTGAATTACCAGGATGGCACGGGTCCATTCCGAGAGGAGGACGTGAAGGATTGGTTCAGGGAACACATGGGTTGGTCCAGACCTTAAGCCCACTGAGAATCTTTTTGGTGCTGGAGGAAACTTTAGACAGGCGTCCATAAGCAACACAAAATTGCTGGAGAGAAATCGATGTGACTCGGAACAAAATTCTGTGACGCCGCATGAGCATATCGCAAACGTGCTACCGCAGCAATCAAAGCGAAAGCCGGTCCAATGAAATGTCAAAGTGTCTGACTCATTCTTTCGGTCAAGCAGTGTGGTACTGTATAATCTAGCTCGCATATTGCTAGCAGTTAATTATCTCGAGTTCTAGAGTATGATAGACTAGCTAAGCTAAGCAGCTTGTTTAACAGCTTGAAAGCTAAAAAAAAAAAAGCTGCAATGAGTGCAAATGGTTTTATGCTTGAAATCTAACAGTGTAGCCTGAGTTTCCAAGTCACTGCAGAGGAAAAGAATTAAACCAACACAACCAGAGAGAAGCTTAGCACAGCAACAAGGCCGACGTGACATTTCGTTCGTCATCAATCCTGTCGCTTTTCTTGCAAACAAGGTTTGTTGCTGCTCACGTTTCGTCAGCACACCACAAATGTTCGGCGTTATCCAAATACTAATTAAACACGACTGACTGAATGGTTTAATCCGTTACGAAAACAAGGCGCTGTTGTAAAGCGTGAATCAGACAGCTGATGCATCATTACACAGAGAACGGCACATCATTAACAGAGTCGATAAAATGTGTAACAAAACTAATTAAATACCAGACTCGCCGAATTTATCGACATCCCAGAGACACGAGGAATCAGCCGATGTGTCGTATTAATCGCCGTGTCCGAGAGGCTCACGCGTACCTAGTTTCCCCCTCCGGATTCTCATGCGAGACGCAAACTGCAACAAGAAAGACGAACTTCCAGATGGCGGAAGAAATAACAAACAAACAGCAAACAGCGGCAGACGTCGATTCGGGAAACGGAGCAGATTTTGCTCTTTTCTTTCTGAAAAAAAAAAAAAAAAAGTGACACCAACTATTTGAAGATGGAAATCAGTGACGGGTGTGTGAGCAAGAAAGGCTGTGTACGTGTGTGTGTGTGTATGAAGGTGGAGGCTGCTAACAAACATTACACATTAAAAGAGATTAAGGTCCAAATCAGGCCTGGTGTTGCCATGGAGACATTGATCAAAGGTAATCATATCTTTGGAGTGACTGTCTCTCTGTGTGTCAATCTTTCTTTCTTATTTTTTTTTTCTCTCATGCTTTCTCTTTTTGTCTTGTTTTCTTTCACATATTTATTCTATCTCTGTCTTGAATTCTATTCCTTTAAACCACATTCAATTATGTTTTAATTATGTGTTTATTTGATTGATTGATTGATTGATTGATTGATAATACTAAAATATACTGTATGTCCAAACTATAATTTTTACAGTATAGTCTGTTAATGTGTTCATGTCCGTATCCAGAGATTATCTCGGGAACCGTGGGTATGAAGTGCGAATACATTGATAGAGGAGACTTTAAGGGTTTTAAAAATGAAGGGTATAAATTATGATTTATATATGGTGTCAGCATTGCCGCTATTGTTCTACAGCCTGATACAAGACTTCTTCTTCTTCTTCTTCTTCTTCTTCTTAGATTAACGTCTCTAACTTTGGAAATAGTCCACGTGTTTTCCGTAGATGATATTGCCAGCTTGTGGACTGAACCTGATCACCTCCACAACTAGTATGTAACACTGCACCAAGCATCGCCATGTTATTTGTATTTGCGAAATTGCCTGAATGATGTTTCTGGCCTGACACACTTTTTCAAAAACTCCCAGAAATGGTTATTTAAGTTCACACGCTACAATATATGTATCTCAATGAATAACTAAAAAGAAATAAACCATAAATAGTTCCATTATATATCAAAAAGATTAGCAATGATCAAAACATTGGGAAATAATCGTTAATCAAAGGGGTTTTATGGAACAAAACGGTTCCTCTTAGAAGCTTTAACCTTCAATAAACCTGTTGTTTTAGACATTTTGCATTTCAGTGTGATTCACATTTGTTTTCAATTATGTTCGAATTTTTTTTTTCATTCTCACTGTCTCATTCCATACTGTATAAACCTTGCACTAATTTCTCATCATAATCCTTTACAGTGAATCAAGTCATTCGACTCGACTCACCTATGAATCGACTCTTTGGCGTTCCCAAGTGATTTGTTACCAGTTTGTTCTAAATCTGATATAAAAACGTCACTTTTTTTTTTTTTTTGCCTGTAAATTGAGACGCCTTTCAGCGCTATGTCTAATCAGGTTTAATTAACATATGCAGAGACAACTCTGACGAGGAATCATGTACTGAAGATGAATAAATTTACACTAACAAATAAACAGATCACAAGTTGGAAAAAAAAAATATGTTGGCATAGATGGATTATGAGTAAATTTTGCAGACAACAGTGACATCAAAGACAACAGAACCGAAAAACAAACAAATAATGAAGTAAAACTCGGCGTACATTTTGAAGTCGGCTCTTAAAGTTCCAAACTGCCGATTCACTCGTGAACAAAACTTTTACCGTTCCTTATTCTCGCTCTTTCTATCTCCCGCACTCAGACTATCTTACTCATTCTTTACATCTCCGTCTCCGTCTCATTCTCTCGCCGCAATTTCTCTTAATAGTTCTGCCCGGAAACATTGAAGTGATGTGATAGAATTATGGAAGCTTTAACTACTTCATTTTAAATAATCATAAAGAGAAAAGTATCTGCTTAGCAGCTAACAGGCTGACACACGAGCCTTACAATAACTGTTATAAAATAATAACTGCACTTCCATTATGCTATCAACGTATAGAAGTGTACTTACACACACCAGCCTAATAGAAAACGTGTGAGGTTTTTTTCTTTCTTTCTTTTTTTTTTTTTTTCTTGCTTTAATCTCATCGGTATATATTACAGAAAAGTTCAGCAGGAACATCTGGTCAAGTTCGGGACTTGTTCTTTTCCTGTAGAGATGTCAGTGTATATTTTTACCCACAAATCCACACACACACACACAGAATATGCGGTACAGTCCCCAAACCCATTTTCGCTCCACACTCGCGTCCTTTCGGCTCAGCGGTAATGGAGCGGCACTTTATTTTGATAAAGACATCAACTTCAGACAGACTCGAGCGCGTCAGCACTCATAACTGTGCACGGTTTCCCGGGAAGGCCAGGACAGGACCCTGAGGAGAAAACGCAATCACTTTAAGAGTGCTTGCTCACTCGCTTTTCTCTCTCTCTCTCTCCATCGCTCGTCTCAGGTGTGGCTCTGAGATCAAGAGTCTATACGACTAGTGAATATAGAACAGTCCACCAGAGAAACTTGTAAGAAATAAACTACTCACTACAGCAACTTTCAGAGGAAATTTTAACTTAAAAAAAAAAAAAAAATTAAATTAACACAATATTAACATTCAGACTGTTTTTTTTTTGTTTTTTGTTATATTTAATGCTGTTGAAACAAGACAAGACAACATATAGTTCCTCATTCAAATTACAGCACTTCGAAACAATTCTTCTCTCAACAGCCTCAATGTTTTGTTTGTTTGTTTGTTTGTTTGTTTGTTTGTTTTTGTACATTTTTGATGTTAAAACGACATTACAAAGTACAATACGAAATCTTCTCATGTTGCGTGAATGTTCTATAAATTGGTAAAGAACATTAAATTAAATTGAAAAACCATGGGAATGCTGCTGTATAGAAATTGAGTTCTATCGTAGAAAACGGCAATAGAAGTACCATTTTGTGTAACTGATATTGGTGTCTTAGGGTTCGGGCTTTGCTCGAGTTTTATGCCGTAAAACCCTTTGGATTCGAACCTGAGCTACATCCCTAAAAGCGCCAAATGCTAGCTACTAATCCACCTGGGAACCAAGTACCTCATGTCCCAATACGCACCACTAAAGAGGGATGGAATTTTCCTTTCAGGGTTCTCCACGCTCCACGAAAGAACTAACTTACTGTACATTTACAGAATTTGGCGGACGCCCTTAACCAGAGCGACGTACATTTATCTCATTACACACCCGAGCAGTTGAGGGTTAAAGGCCTTGCTCAAGGGCCCAACAGTGCAAACGTGGTGCTGCTAGGGTTTGGAATTCTGAACTTCTGATCAGTAATCCAACATCTTACGCATTAAGCTTAAACCTGCTTTAGAGCGTGAACCAACAGATGCCTGCAGGCTTCCCGCCAAATAAATGTCTATAGGCAGATCTCACCAGTTACAAATGTTGTGATTATAGCAATGATTTTTATTTTTTTTTTAATTATTGAGAAGAACAAAAAGAGGTCTTGTATAACTTATGGATAATTTATAGAAATGCAGCGAAGAAATAAGAGAAATAAAAAATAAAAAAAATGGTGGGATTTTGCTTAGCAGGAAGACAAAGTCAACAGACAAAGCTAAAGTCTGATCGTACCTTCATGTCTCCGAGTCGGAATTCTGAACATCAACATCATAGCAAACATTCTATAAAGCTTTATTCAGAGTCTATAGAGTTCCAAGGAACAAAATAAAACTTGTATAGAACATGCATCATGAATGAAAGGTATCATTTGATTAATCTACTATACCGCGGACACTGCGGTCGGTCGCGCGGGCCTGGAGCCTCTCCCACGAGACGTATGCCAGAAAACGGTCTAAAAGCTTTTACACTTGTTACTCTATATAAAACCTTTGTTTGTATTTCCCAACATTACATATGAACGTAAACGAATACGTTTGATGTAGTTTTTGTTTATTGGTGGTTTTGCTGTGGTGTAAGAGGAATAAAACACTTCATGTACTGTGTGCTATGTTACTGTTAACTATCCTGTAGAAGACCTCACCTGCCATCCACGACATTCTGGCTCGACAGCAGAGCCTTTAATGCCGAATGCAGTCAGACTTTACAATAACTCTGTACACATACATTCTGTCGCAATGCAGTGATATGATCATGTCCTATCATTTGCTCTTATATTAATATTACAACTTACTGGTGCTCCTTATGTACAGTTACTTTCTTTCCCACTTGCACATACGTAGAAACAGTATAGTCTTATATTTCATACTGTTTTTACCTCATATACTGTGCGGTTTTTCAGATTCGCACCTGACTGCACTATGATTATTTTATTATAACTTTTAAAAACCCTTTTCTCGTTGTGAGTTTTAATTTAAATCTACCCTTAAGATTCTTCTTCACTTGTTGCTTGTATGTTGTTGTATAAACCATGAACTGGCTGCTGTAATGTTACTATTTCCCTTTGGGATTAATAGTACTCTAATCAATCAATCAATCAATCTATCTATCTATCTAACTAACACTCATCCATTCATAATCCCATAGCAACACACCATGTTCATTCCTCATACCGTACGTCTCGTGCTCACGCTGGACTCCTCACTCACGCCTCTTCTTCTGAGTCAAATTGTATTTGACTCATCTAAACAATGATTTGACTCTTTCAGCCCTCAAATGCCTCATCTTGCTCTGACAAATGAGTTTTCTGACAAGACAGAGAGACCGACTTTGTACCAGTAAATGATGACGTATATATCTGATATTTCAACGCTATATCTTTTCCTAGACAGAGAAATGACTGCAATCGACAGCATCATAAATGCACAACACACACACACACACACACACACACACAAACACACACAAACATCATCAACAACACCAGCTGCCAGGTCTTAGGTGACAGTTTTTTTTTTGTTTGTTTTTTTTTTTCCCCCCGAATATTTCACCTCTAGTCTAAAGCACTGAATTACTAAACCTTGTCATTTTGCATTCTGGAAGCAGGTGCGAGAGTGAACACTGTGATTTAGAGCATATGGTGTAAAGACACCTTCTGAAAATACTCCTTAACTTTGGGTTAATGAAGCTGATAGAATAATTAGCAAGCAATAAATGAATATCTTCACACTTCTCTGTGCCATTTGTACATAAATATCCTAAACAACAGATGCTTAGTTACTTATTATTTATTTTGTTGTAAAGAATTGAATGAAATATTAACACTCTAATATACTTACAGTAATTATTAGTTATATATATATATATATATATATATATATATATATATATATATATATATATATATATCGTGTCTCAAATAGCACACGCTTATGGTCTGGACTGCCTATATGCAGATCATGGACTTGCGTTTGTTACGCAAGTCTGCAAAAGTCATGAGTGTGAGGTTTATTTTTCAAAATGGCCAACACTAATAGAGAATGCAACCAGATGGAAATTAAATCAGAGAAAATTTAAACGTCCCAGCAACTCGCTCAGGCTGTTAAATTGTCTTATTTCAGGATTTCAAACAAATAATAAGTGCTAAGCCTTGATACCTGAGCGCTGCTGAATTCTAGATTCTGATTGGTCGGAAGCCGTTGATTCATTTTCTATGGAAGCAGTTCTGGCAGTAATGCAGCTACAAATGTCATAATATAATAGTTTATATTAAAAATAATTAATGTGGATATGAATTGCCTTTTTTAATTATTATTAGCGTTTTAGCATACGCAATCTTTAATTCTGGGTGCTTCTGTACTTTACATTTGTGAGATATGTACACTGGCGCCGCGTCTGAAATCTCCGTGTCTGTGCAGCACTCGACAAGCTCATCCTCATTAATATTAGGCATAGCGCAAAGGTTGACTTCGTCATGGCAAAGCGGACGATTTGTAGCTACAAACGGATTGCTATGATACAAGAATTAATATAAACCAAAGCATGCAGTTATTGGAAAATAACAAGCTGTAAATGAGCTTTATCACACCAAGTGTGTTCTTTGCTAAACTTAGGTCCATTATCCTGTCATCGTTCCAACTGTTATTGTCTGGTCTGTTTTGTATATTTTGTTGTTATAACTCATTTTTTCTTCTCCATGTGCTTCACGTGCGAATGCGTGCTCGGATTGCAGGTTTTGATTGATCAAGAAACGTGCACAAACGTTCACGTGCACATAAGGTGCTGTGAAATCAAAATTTATTACAAATCTATCCTTAGCTCTAACACCGACACCAGCTTGTACATGTTGAATAATGTCCAGCATTTGGTGTAGCAAGTGTGTTTTTTTTGTTTGTGTGTGTGTGTGTGTGTGTGTGTGTGTGTGTGTGTGTGTGTGTGTGTGTGTGGGGCATAATGCAGTGTAGACCTGGGGTGGGCCATATGGCAAGCAGGAGATTCTGGATGCGATCTGACCTACATGTCTCTTTTGAGATATTAGCCTTGTATCCATCTTCTCCTTTTGTCATGGAGCGTACCCATCTCACGTGAACGCGCTTCACCACGGCACTTTGCTTCCCCGAGGGAATGCGAGGATGACCCGCGATGATTCCAGCGCTCCGTTTTAAAGAAGATAAATTAGAAATCTACTCATGATAATAAGTTATGATTTCCTGCCTTCGATGATGTCATTGCTAGTGCAACTCACCTCAACCCAAAATCAGTTCCAAAGTATCGAGTGCTTTTGGTTAAACTAGCATTAAAGATTCAGTATGACTAGCATAAAAAAAATAAATAAATAAAAAAACTTAGCATAAAGTCTGGCGCATTACTCGCACATATACTAGTATTATTACAGCAAATGCTATCACTATTTGGTGTTGAGAAAACTGTAACTGTGTAACTGACCAGCACAGCTATTTAAATATAACAAACAAATGTACAAAGTAGCATAACAAACACAAAATTTGGTGAGCACAAAACACCAAATTTAATCTAGCATAAGCTCTGATATTGCATGGGTAATGAATAAATAAATGGACAAACTAGTATCAGTAATCAGAATGAAAAAAAAAAAAAAAACAGGTTACGGATCATACTGTATGTAATCACTGATGAAGCGTAGCTAGCATACTAACAGAAGCAAACAGAAACTAGCATAAGTAATCTGAATGCTACTAAGTGGAGTACTGTGACTAGTATAAAAGCTAAACATTTTTTGTAATTCCTTCTTTTTACCTTCTTACTTTGCTACTGTAGCATGATAGGCATAGAAACCTGCTGTACCTGCCTTTACACCACAGCTACTGTAGCATTAAAAAATCTGGGCGAACTAGCATAATTTCTATGTGTAGCATGGATACCTTGAATGTACTGTAGTGACTAGCATCGCTGATCGATTACCAGTGCTAACATAGACATTCTAACAAATCAGTAAACCAATTACACATTGTTCAGCTATAAATCACTCTCTGGCAAAAAAGGGACAAATGAGAATTTTAGCATGCATGTCTTGTCAAGACAGCATGTGGAAGGTCTTTTTTCTCTGTGTGTGTGTGTGTGTGTTCACTTGCTGACCTTTGACCTAGAGACCAGACCTGACCCTGTGTTCAGCTTTTACCCTTTGCCTGTTCACCAGGTGTTTCTCGAATTTCCCATTACACGGATCTGACATGCATGCTAAAGCTAATGATGTGGGTTAGCAACAATAGCATGACTAATATCGAGATGTTAGCATAGGGTCCACAGGGCAAGAGAAGGTCATGTAGTTGAATAATACCTCCCTGAATTCTTTACGTACATCTAAGCACCTCTAGAACTTAAAGGTTGTCGGAAACTACATTCGACAACATCCACAGATCAGAAGGTCCAGCCACACATCATTCTCACCATAGTTGAAGACAAATAAGAGGTTAGTTTATTATAAATATACATTACATTATTGTTAAATGTATGTTTTGCATATTCCAGCTTGACTGGGAACTGAGCACAGGGTCAGTTTGTGCTATGGTACCCTTGTAACAGACAGGGTTAAGCACCTTGCTCAAGGGGCCAACCCAGATGGGGCTTAGATTCCATAACCTTCCATTCAGTAACTGCTGAGCCTGTTAAATGATTGCTTTGCCAAAGTGTATACCATCTTACTACTAGGCTTGGAGCCATCTGAAGGCACAAGGCAGGGTATACCCTGGACTAGGTGCCAACCCGTTAAAGCACAAGCATACTCGATTGAATCCTATCCTATCCTATCATCTAGAACTTCCAAATCAGTCTACACCACATGCCTTTGACCTGTAGAAGGAATCCGGAGGTAACCCACCAAGCACAGGGAGAACATGCAAACTCCACACACAAACCAGATGCAAGATTTGAACCCTTCGCCCTGCAGGTGCTAGGCAATTAAGGTACCATGCCACCCTGTTGCGCAGCCAAGTATGTATAAATGTCAGGCTATACTCAGGTTATCAATCCCCAGTACCTTTGAGAACGTACCCTTGCTCTAACAGTGAGCATGGCTGGAGCAAGACCACCCCATGGGCAGAGTACTGGTCCCATTGTCTTTCAATGCTGTGATCCCAACCACTGCGAATCCCATCCCTGACATCAGCAACTACACTAAATGAAGTGAACAGAAAACATCTGTCTCTGCCTCTCTCACATATGTAGGAGCGCTATTTACTCTGATCTGAATTTCCTTCTCAGGCTTTCTCGCCTTTCCCTCCTCCTCTGTTGTTTCCTTCTCTTTATTCGTCCAAGTGATAAGGCCTCTAGCACGACAAATGAAATAACCTCTATTGTAATCCTAGCTCCAGAGCGCTAACAAAATCCAAGGAGTATGTGTGTGTGTATTAAAAAAGTGACAAAAAACAATTACTCACACCATTGGAAAAATGGCAAACTAGGCATTTCAAGACTGCAATTGGAGCCAGATTTACACACTCACACACAAACACACTCAAGATATACAATATGTGCCAACAATGTCTGTTTGAACAGGTAATCAAGATTTCTGCACACTATCAGGTTACAGCTTCATGTAACCTGATAGTGTGCAGAAATCTTGATTACCTGTTCAAACAGACATTGTGTTTCATCTCTTTTTTTTTTTTCAGGATTTTCCTTAAATATAATTACAGAAAGTTCCATAAATATTGGAATCCTTTAAAGAGAATTTGTAAAAAAGAAACAAACAATATCATACGGTGCTGTAATTTTCCATAGACTGTACACAATCTATTAACTTTCCTTTTGAAGCAAAATCATTCTTATGTGAACATTAAAAAAAAAAAAAACTTTAAATACTGGATTAAAGGAAGTGAACACGTCAGAATACAAAGTGCCTTTTGATGCTAGAAGAAACTACATGATGGAAATTCTTACCCACTACATCCTGGATAGATGGTCTGGCTGCCAACCAGAGATCTCCAACGTGAACTCAAAAGGTCCCTGCTTCGTAGGTCGTTCAGACTTAGGAAACAAATGAAGACAATGTCTTACAGATGAGAATACAACCACGGTACAAGAACAAGAAGGAACACTTACCCAGCTCAAATCTGCTCTGTCTCCACCCACACACAAGCTGAACCACCTCCCACTTAAGAGATCAAGAGTGGAAATTTACTCGCCTTGATGCTGATTACCTCACCTTCACTTCGATGTACAGGTAACATCACGTCTTACCCGGTGGCCTGGGAAAGATAGAGACCCGAGGAACGTGCATGCAGCTTCATCAAGGATTCTTTCTTTCTTTCTTTCTTTCTTTCTTTCTTTCTTTCTTTCTTTCTTTCTTTCTTTCTTTCTTTCTTTCTTTCTTTCTTTCTTTCTTTCTTTCTTTCTTTCTTTCTTTCTTTCTTTCTTTCTTTCTTTCTTTCTGCCAAGCCTTTTCAATATTTTTTTTTGTTAGCTCTATGTGTGTGTATCTAACTACCTCTTCATGTTACAGTGTGATGTTCTCCACAGGCGTGGTGATGAATTACAGTCCCGTCCTTGGCGCACTCAGTAAAATAAAAGTGCATTAGAGTTTAAGAGTTTAGAGAGCTGCTGCTGAGAGAATCGCGCCTCTGGACACTTCATCTCCGTTTGTCTGGAATTTCAGAGAGGTGAGAAATATCGATTAAACCTGCGCATAGCTGTAAATGTGGACGAGAGTGTTTTACTCACACCCACCCACCCACACACACACACACAAATACTCACGTACACACACCACAAATGTTTGAGATTTTTGCACTCTCAGAAATTCTTTTCCAAAACAGATCTCACAGAGCCGTAATGGAGTGAATGGGAAAAAAAAATTAAAAAGGTGAAATATTTCTTTTAAAAAATGCACTTAATCCATGTAGTTTTAATTAACAGAAAGCAACAGAAAGAGAGACACACATTAAAACGAGAGCGGAGGGAGGCAGAAAGAGAAAAGACGAAAGAAAGAAAGAAAGAAAGAAAGAAAGAAAGAAAGAAAGTCAGACGAAGAGGGGGGAGACTGTCAATTAGAAATAACAGGACAGAGAGAGAGAGACAAGAGATAAAAGAAAGATAGAAAGAGATTGAGAGGCTTGACAGACAGAAAGAGCCAGATGGGTAGAGAAACATGGAGGAAGACAGACAGACAGACAGGTAAAGAAAGAGAGAGAGAGAGAGAGACGGTCTGTATAACAAGCACTAAATGAAAGCTGACAGTTTATAGTAGACTTAATTTACTAATCTGTCAGTGCATATGGTTGAGAAATGTTTTTCACATTCATATTGCAGAGGCTGCTTAATTATGTTCAAAAACTTGTACGAGCAGGCTTCGGGGAATCGGTTTTACATCAGAAACCACCGAATACGTCTGGCTGCATTTTCAAAGACAGACATTTTGAGTATGCAGTTCTTTCTCTGGTTTAGAATTCGTTTGGAACACAATGTGTGTTGGGCTCCAGTGAATAAAACAGGGCCTGTGTGTCAGGCTAATTAAAGAGGTGTGGCCTCAGGTCTTCTGTCACAGGGAAGGAGGTGTGGCTTCTGTACCTCAGTCGAAGTGAAAAGGGTGTGGCATTTAGCTCAGTCTAAATAAAAGAGGCCCGGATACGTCAAGAGGTGTGGCCTGTGTACCAATGTATGAAGAAAAGAGGTGTGGCCTGTGCACCAATGTATAAAGAAAAGAGGTGTGGCCTGTGTACCAATGTATGAAGAAAAGAGGTGTGGCCTGTGTACCAATGTATGAAGAAAAGAGGTGTGGCCTGTGTACCAATGTATGTATGAAGAAAAGAGGTGTGGCCTGTATGAAGAAAAGAGGTGTGGCCTGTGTACCAGTGTATGAAGAAAAGAGGTGTGGCCTGTGTACCAATGTATGAAGAAAAGAGGTGTGGCCTGTGTACCAATGTATGAAGAAAAGAGGTGTGGCCTGTGTACCAATGTATGAAGAAAAGAGGTGTGGCCTGTGTACCAATGTATGAAGAAAAGAGGTGTGGCCTGTGTACCAATGTATGAAGAAAAGAGGTGTGGCCTGTGTACCAATGTATGAAGAAAAGAGGTGTGGCCTGTGTACCAATGTATGAAGAAAAGAGGTGTGGCCTGTGTACCAATGTATGAAGAAAAGAGGTGTGGCCTGTGTACCATGTATGAAGAAAAGAGGTGTGGCCTGTGTACCAATGTATGAAGAAAAGAGGTGTGGCCTGTGTACCTCTGTATAAAGAAAAGAGGTGTGGCCTCTGTACCAATGTATGAAGAAAAGAGGTGTGGCCTGTGTACCTATGTATGAAGAAAAGAGGTGTGGCCTGTGTACCAATGTATGAAGAAAAGAGGTGTGGCCTGTGTACCTCTGTATAAAGAAAAGAGGTGTGGCCTCTGTACCAATGTATGAAGAAAAGAGGTGTGGCCTGTGTACCTATGTATGAAGAAAAGAGGTGTGGCCTGTGTACCAATGTATGAAGAAAAGAGGTGTGGCCTGAGTACCAATGTATGAAGAAAAGAGGTGTGGCCTGCGCACCAATGTATAAAGAAAAGAGGTGTGGCCTGCGTACCAATGTATGAAGAAAAGAGGTGTGGCCTGCGTACCAATGTATGAAGAAAAGAGGTGTGGCCTGTGTACCAATGTATGAAGAAAAGAGGTGTGGCCTGTGTAC
Organism: Clarias magur; assembly: GCA_013621035.1. Classification (NCBI taxonomy): domain Eukaryota; kingdom Metazoa; phylum Chordata; class Actinopteri; order Siluriformes; family Clariidae; genus Clarias; species Clarias magur. The sequence goes on from QNUK01001129.1 coordinate 40,465, forward strand.
CTATGTATGAAGAAAAGAGGTGTGGCCTGTGTACCAATGTATAAAGAAAAGAGGTGTGGCCTGTGTAACTCTGTCTGAAGAAAAGAGGTGTGGCCTGTGTACCTCTGTGTGGGTGAATGAGGCATGACCTGTGTACCTCAGGGTCGCGGGGGGCCTATCCCAGGAGGCTTAGGGCACAAGGCTGGTGCCAATCCATCACAGGGCACACACACATACACACACTCATTCACACACTATGAGAAATTTGGAAACGCCAATTAGCCTAATCTGCAGGTTTTTGGGAGGAAACCCACCAGGCACGGGGAGAACATGCAAACTCCATGCACACAAAGACAGCAATCAAACCTGGCCAGGAATCGAACCCAGTACAAGGCAACAGTGCTAACCACTACATCACCATGCCGCCTGGTCTGTGTTCCTCTTAATATTAAGGAAGTAAACAAATCTTTGACCCTTAAATATCTGCGCTGACTCTCTGTAGTAGTAGATTTTCTTCATATCATGTCTCTCTCTCTCTCTCTCTCTCTCTCTCTCTCTCTTCTAGCCCTGACTTTAGCACATCTCTAATATAGATTAGTTCAGAAATTCATTATCCCTCCATTATCTTGCACCAAGAGCCATGCTGTAATGAGTCCCCTGAGAACCAGAGCACAAGAGGAAGAGCTGGAGAGAGAAAGAAATCCTCACAGAGCCTCAGAGACAAAACGACAAGAGATAGAGAGAGAGGGAGAGAGAGGAGGGGGGGTGTGAATGATAGTCCAAGAACAGCAGGAGATGTCGCAGAGGCAGAAAACATCTGTCTCTGCCTCTCAAATATGTAGCAGCGCTATTTACTCTGATCTGAATTTCCTCCTTAGTCGTTCTCGTCTTCCCTCCTCCTCTGTTCTTTCCTTCTCTTTATCCGTCCAGGTGATGAGGCCTCTGGCACGACGAATAAAATAACCTGTGGTGTAATCCCAGCACTAACAAAATCCGTGTGTGTGTGTGTGTGTTTGCAACAGTGACAAAAACAGGAACTCAAACTATTGCGAAAGCAGCAAAAAATAGGCATTTTAAGGCTGCAATTTTAACACACACACACACACACACACACACACACACACACACACACACACACACAGAGACAAGGTAGCCAAGATTTCTGCACAAACTCGTTTTTTCTCAGGTTTGTCCTAAAATATAAATAAACAAAGTACCATAAATATTGGCACCTTTAAAGAGACTTTACAACACAGATAAAAAAACAATAACACAGCGCTGTAATTTTTCCATATAAACAATTGTAGAAATTATTATCTTTCTTTTGGGAATTTCTTCTTCTTTAAACTTCTTTAAATACTGATACATCTGCTCCACTCCACTCCTCATATTTTTTTTTATCGGTTTGTGGTAACAGTAACATTATGGAAAAGTTTAGTCATTAATTTTTTACAAAATATTTTTTTTTATAATCGCCTTCGGTTATAGGATGGGCAATACTAAGACGGATTATGTAGTAACAAGGAAATGTGCTCCAGTCGAAGAACAGGGCATAAGGAATAAGGAATAAAACACTTTGTGCCATGTTGTTATAGGAATATATTCACCACTGCGGATGGTGTGATGAAGTGTGTGTTTATTTTCTTCCATGTGTCAAGAAGTGTTTCATTCCTTTTCTACCAGAGCAATATGGAAACAGTTTTTAAATGGCTAAGCCCTTTGACTTTAAGACTGACACTGGAGACTCCTTCCGTAGATGTCTAATAAACCTCTCATTACAGATCACTCGAACGTCGACGCACATTTTTCATCTGTATACACGATCCACAGTCGGTTTACTAATTCAAACACCTTCTGTCCCTTAAAAAAATCGAGAACTCAGCAGCGCTGTGGTGTAAATTATGATGCTAAACACTGTCTGAACTTCACAAATCACAAATGTCTCCAGAGGTATAACTGTATCGTATGACCCAGAAGCTCCGGATCCTCTAAATGAGGAAGAGCCAGAATCCTGACAGCCTGTTTCACACACTGTACACTTCCTTCTGCCTCTGTCGCTCCCCATTTCTATCCCCTCTCCTTTAAACATTCCTTTCTATTATCTGCCTGGCGCTCGCTTAAATGTTCATTTGACAGCGTGCGTCTGTGAGGCCGAATTAGCATAGCCTCCGTCTCTCTGGGTGATCTTTGGCTTCGCGGGCTCCATTTTCATATCTGGCGAAGACGTTCTGCTCTGCAGACTAAAGCAAAAACCTTGCCTTGCTAAATTAGAAGCAGACAGGAGCGGGATGTCGGACGAGCGGCTCGACGAGGGTCACGCCATGAAAGTTTGAGTTCCTAATCAGTCCGGAGCACCGCGTACAATTAGAGCGGATCGTGACGAAGCGCGGCTTTACGGCTCGCATCAGGGGAAGACGGAGAACAGATAGCGCTGCGAGCTTCTCTCTAATGATGCGCATTATGATACAGCATTCAGAGCTGCCACGCTGATGAGGCCTGCCGCGGCTAAAGACAAGCGGATCTCACGCGGCATTCGGAGCGTCTCTAATCAGCAGCGAGAGAGCAGGATGAAGCTGGAGGAAAAAGTTCTGACCACTGACTCCACCCATTTTTAGATCATTTTATCCGAGTTGATATTTTCTCCATTCTCAATTTGAAATAGCGGGGCTTTCCCACAATCATGAACTTTTTTGGAGAACACACTGCATTGCTCTGAACCAATTTTGTTTATTTTTTTTGGTTGCTCGACTCGGAATCGTATGATGTGCTTATAATTCCAAAGTGATCACCAAACCGTGCTAAACTCACAATGAGGCGTCACAAACTGTCTATAAACTGGTTTAACTGTCAAATCACCAACTACAGCAGAGTTTCATATACCTGTGACTTCAGGAGCTCTGGACCTGCTGTCCACACCTGTAGTAAACCTCCCCATAGACAGAGCATACTAGTGCAGGGTGGGATTTTCCATGGACTGTGTATAGTGGAACCTTGGATTACGAGCATAATTCGTTCCGGAAGTGGACTCGTGTTCCAAAACACTCGTAAACCGAATCATCATTTCCCATAAGAAATAATGAAAAGTCAAATTATTCGTTCCACAGCCCCCAAAATTAAATACATAAAAATAATTCATACAGTCTATAAAATGAAAATAAAACAAATTAATCTGCACTTTACCTTAAAAAAAGAAGTGTTTCCAAATGAGAGCGCGTCTGTGTGTGTGTCGGTGTCAAATTACGCGCGCACACGCATAAGAGACGAGCAGAGTTTCTGTGTGTTTGCAAAGCCGTTTGGGGGGGTTGGAGAGACTGACGCTCTGTGTCAAAATAAGAGTCGCATGCGTGATACATGATACAGCATAATGCAAATGTAACCTCAAAACCACCTCCAGACCGTAATCTGCTTAGTCTTGATTAGTCTTGGATTAATGAGGGAACAGACCTCACCTGGCCATACAACTGCTTATTATCTATTCGTTCCATTATTTATGAGCCGCCCAAAATGGGTGCGTGTGCATGAACATGGTGGTTTGGTGCCAGGATTTTGTTTAATTGGCTCTGAGTTCATCTGAACCACAACACGCCGTGACAAACGTCCTGATGACCTTTCTCTATACAGTATTTGGGAAAGCCCCTTGAGGGGTGGAAAATAATCATGGTAGTATTCTATGGTAGTGTGTAATGAATAAAGTTACAGTTGGCATCCCAAAGGCTTATTATTTAACAATATGTGCTCAAGGTTATTGTTATTCCGCAATAGCAGTTGGCCAAGAATTGATAATGTCATATTTTTTTTGTTTAATGCCATGAAACGTCCACAAACTAGTTTAGTTCCACTTGTTTTCTCACTTTTTGTTACAGGAGCTATAAACAGAAACCACAAAAAAAAAAAAATGTACTCCTTTTTTCCTGAAGATAAGGAAGCTTTGCTTCTGACTTTTACAGACACTGTAAGACAGACAATGCAGACACTGACGACTCCTTCACAAATGCTAATTTAACATCTATTTCTAAGAATATTATTGATTACAGACATGAGTCCATGCATGCGGATTGTCTGCTGTCGTTGCTGTTTGGTGTATTTAATGGAATCAAATCTTTTTTTTATCCTAATTTAAAATTGAAAAGCAGTCCTTTGCAAAAAGACGTGACTTGCTAGTCAGCTCGAAGGGTGAGTCTGCTTGCTATGAGTCATGTGAAGCCTTATAGATCGGAACCGATGAGACTGTTTCCTCTTAGCCTGAGGTAATATTTGGAGTGCATTATGTGCCTCTGCTATTGTTGCATTAATTTCAGAATTATGGACCAAAGTTAGCGAAATCAACAGCGCCTAAAAGGCTTGACTTCGCGAGAGCGCCATTAAAGGCCACTAATTGGCAGCGAAATAAATGGCACTTGGAATTCGTTTCCTGTTTACTGGCAATCTGTTAACAATGACATTTAAAATAGCAGGCACGAACAAGCTCATTTGCATACCGAATTGCACCTTTACTTGCTTCACCGCTAAGCAGATTCGGGTTATGGAGACAGAAATCATGTTTAGTGCCAGCCGAAAGGAAAATTCGATCCAGAAGAATCAGGTTTACTGAGCTGGGTGACAAAGAGGCAGATTTGTAGCATAAAGGTCTTTTAGAAGGCTGGAGGCATGAGAAGGAAAAAAAAAAAAAAAACACCCCACACACACACACACACACAACAAATCTGTACGTCTCCTTGAAAAGAAAATACTTTAAAATGAACTTGGAATCAAGGTTAGTTAACTTATCAATGGAAGTATTCGCCACAAAGGACAGCTCTCGGCGGCGTCAAGAAAGGTTTACGGCTTTGAAATAAAGATTGAATCTGGTGTGTACTGTACTGTAGGTGGCTGTTGACCAACACGGTGAAGAAAATATTTCATTCCAAATGTGTTATTTTGCTCATGACACTTGCCACGAAATCAAACAAACAAACAAACAAACAAACAAAAAAAATAACATAAATAAATAAATAAATAAATAAAAATAACATAATGGTTTGTATTTTCATTTAAAATACTGCGACTCGAAGCCCTTTTGTAAGAACGGTGTGTTCTGCCGGTACGTCCCAACCCACTGAGTTCATTACCGCTCATTACGAAGGCTGTGAACGCTGCCAGCGATGCTCATGCTCACTACTGGTGGCACGGATTTACATACAGTGTAACAACATGGACGTAAACGCAATCTCTGCTTTGATGATTCATTTCAGCTTTTCAGCCTGAATCTGGAAGGAAAATTGTTTACCACAGTGGATACGGAATGAAGCATAAGCACAAGGAAGCAAACGCTTTCTTGATCACAATCCTGACCATGAAGTCTGAAGTCCAGGGGTCACTTGCAGGCTGCACCAAAACTATAGAGAAGTTCACCAAATCGGGTTCAGGAAACACGAAGATTAAGGTCTTAACGTGGGGACAGCGCCGTCGGCCTCGTACTTCAGGGGACGGGGGTTTGATCCCTGACTCTAGTTTGTGCGCATGGCGTTTGATTGATGGGTTTCCTCCAGAGACATGAGTGTCTGATACACTAGATCCAAATTTGGAAATGCCAAACAGCCAACATGGTACAGCCTCCAGGCCCCTCGTGACCCTACATAGGATAAGCGGATGAATGAATGGACTTTGGTGCTGACTTTCAGATCTTTGTCGAGGCCAGGATCTTGCCTAGGTAACTGAACTTCTGCAGCCGTCCACTTCAAGTAGGACGCTGAGATCTTTGGACCAAGATCGGCTGATGATCCGAATCTCCAGACTTACAGTCTTATCGGTAAGCAAAAGACCTTCAAATGTGTGGACACTGTGGACATTTTTAAAGAGCAGCAGAATCACACAGCTGAAATGTTTAATTAGTTTATATATATATATATTAAATTGTGTGTTTATGTTTGTTTATTATCTTTGCAGTATACTCATTTTGGAAAGCGCTTGGTGCCATCTGTTCTTGAGAAGGGCCATACAAATAAAACCTATAAAAACTTCCTTCTTATAAATTAGAGCAGAATTCACAAAAATCCACGTGTTTTATCCTTTATAACTTTTAAACTTGATTGTTGTGACAGAGGATATTAATTTGTCTAACACCCCGACTATTGATTAAGCATTGATATCGTACCTGTACACTTTACCTACGGACCATGCCGATTTAGCCTAGCCTACCTTAAACGTGCCCTGAACACTTAGCCTGCAGTCGTGAGAAATCACCTAGCACAAAGCCTACCTTATGATAAAGTGCTGAACACCTCATGTAAATTTATTTAATGAATGGTTACACGGGGAATCACTATTGACCTGCACAGCTGGCTGTGATTAAAGCATTGAACTACAATGAATTGCTGGATGACAGGGATGCGACATACAGCGTCATCAATTTCTCACACAATATCGCTTGTGCAGCATTCAGCGTGAGAGAGCGTAATCACAACGCGTAACCCGTAGCCTGGGAAAAGAGCAGAATTCTAACTGGAAATGTACGGTTTCTATCTATTGGCACCATCGTAACGTCAGATGTCGACCCATCATGCAGTAAGGCAGGGACCTTCTGACACAAGGCTTCTTTACAAATTAAACCAGAAGCTTGAAGTTCGTGCATGATCTCCGATGTCCGTGAATGAGCGCAGAAATGAAAGGATGATGAAAGGGCGTATATAATGTGCATCAAGCTGCAGCAAAGGAGAGCCAAGTATTTGCCTTTGAACACAATCTACATTAAGCTGGTGTTTGAATAAAATGAAAGTAAAATTGTGATTTTTTTTTTTGTTTTTCAATGCCAGTCCTCAGCATCATTTGCTTGGTCTTTTATCCATCGCAACTTGAACAACACACACACACATGGATTTGCACCCAAGTTTCCTAGGATAGGCTCCAGGCTTCCTGTGACCCTGTACAGGATGAGCAATATAAAACATGAATAAATGAACACTGGAGATTCTGGAAAGTCCTTCCATAAATGCTAAAAACTGTTTTTACATTTTTGTCATTCTGGTATACCTTCTTATCATTTTGTCTCGTTTTGTCTCACTATGCAAACTAGACATTAACATTAAAACCGCCTAGATTCGGGGTGTGTTTGACCCCTTGGGGCGTGGCTCCGCAGGGCGGCTGGAGGCGTGCTGTGGGTTCTGGCACCAGGATGTTGGCAGCAGATCGTTTAGCTGTGGTGGCTTGCAAGCTGCAGCCTCTGTGGGTCAGACTCGTGTGTCCGGTGCATCCCATGGGCACTTGGTCAGATTGGGATTAGGGGTTTTGGAGGCCAGGTTGTTCGCCTTGGTGTGGTGTGCGCTCTGATGCCTATCAGGTCTAGTAGTGACTTTTTTCAATGGCCAGAAGGCTGTTTGTCCCTGCGGACATGAGTATATAGTTGGTGGTGATTGTTGTTCAGTTCACTTAGTGGTAGCCGTAATGTTTTTCCTGATTACTGTCTAAAAGGAGAAATCAATAGAAAGTTTTTTGTGTGTACTCAGCTGTCACATTTACACATCTTGCCTTTTTTATTTATTTCTTTTAAATTTCTTTACCAGGCTTAGCATTTACATCTGCGGGAAAGGAGCCGGAGTTATTCGTAGAAAGCTGAACTGAACCGTAGAAAGAGTCGTTATAGCTGTGTGGTAATTGGATGTGTAGCTGGAGGTTGTGCGAGAAACACAACACCTGAGCCGGAATGAGATGTAATGACCTTTATTAGAATCACGGAGCCTCTAATGAAGGCGCTTGTTAAATTAAGCCTCCCTGTTGTTAATAGACTTGTTCTCAGAGCCTTTGATTTTGTGTAGGTCTCCTCCTATGCTACCTGAAGGTTAATAATGTGTATGTATGTGTATATATATATATGTGTATATGTATATACACGGCTGGATTTAGAGAGCGTGTGATTTGACACTTCCTGCAGGCCGGAGTGTGTGCACGCTGGCGACTTGGTTTCCTCATTTCTCTTCATATATTTAAAGAAATTTAACAAGATGTAACCTTTGTGTTTCTTAATAGAGAGATCGTGTGTGTTTCAGAGTAAACGTGTGATGTGACTTATGAGTGAACATCCCTTGACGGTTAAATGTGAAGAAGAAAAAAGGAAAGTGAAATCACGTGAATTACAAAAACTTAGTTTTTTTCAGTAAAAATTAATAAAAAATGAAAAAAAAAAATGAAAAAAAAAAACAGAGAAACCTGTGAATCGCAACATGTGAATTGAAACCGATGTAACGTCATGCTACTTTGGCCTCGGGGTTCCAGGAGGCTCTCGGGGGCTCAAACGCTCTCAAAACTCTTGGTGTTATAAGAAACTAATCAACAACGAGCTGGAGTGATGAGGGAGAAGTGTACGTTTAATAAAAAAAAAAAGAAAAAAAGAAAAAAAGGAGAGAATGAATAGAAAGGAGATGAGGAAGACAAAGAAGGTGAAAGAGAAAAAGGAGAGAAGACAACAGAAAAGAAGAGGAAAGAGAAAACTACAGGGGAGAGAAGAAAAACAAAGAAAGGGAACAACGAGGAAAGAGGAGTGAAAAAGGGAAGAGAAAAGAAAAACGAAGAAGAAAACAGCATTGGAGGAGCAACTGGTAGAACATTAAAGAAAAGAAGAATAAAATAAAGGGAAAAAATGAAAGAAGAAAGAAGAATTAGGAGAAAATGGAAAACAAAATGACAGACAGAAAAAAATTAGAAAAAAAAAATGTAATTACATTTGGTTACAGTTTATTTCTTCCTCTGTATCTGCACTAACCCCGCCCCCTCTCTCACCCCCTCTCTCTCTCTCTCTCTCTCTCTCTCTCTCTCTCAAGTAGTAAAATAATTCCAACTAGAAACCAAGAAGACCTTTTTTTTTTCCCCAAATAGCCATAAAGAATCCCAAGAACCCACAGAGGAACAAATGAAAACCCATAAACATGTGATTAAAAGATCTACAATGTTTCTTTTATTATTCTTTTTACCTTTTTATTTCAGGATGTACCGTATGTAGTTCCTGTTCTACTTGAAGCTCTCTCTAATAGTCTACATGGAGCCATTGTCAGACACTCAAACCAAAAGTTTTAGACACTTTGAATGAAACAAGCTGCAATAGTTCCAGAATCTTCTACTGTACCTTCTTCTTAGAGAAAAGTTTCCTAACAGATTCTTTGGATAGAACGGAAAGTGTGTGATTACTGTAACTCCACCCAGCAGGAGCTCTAACGCTGGATGAGCGTCACGATGTTGTTTGCTGCTGGGGATAGGGCTGTTTTTTCGAAAGTTAGAATGACTTTGATAAAATGATGTCGAGATAACGAAGGATGAACGACCCAAACACAACGCTGCAAATACAACCTCAAAACAACCAAACTGTCATCTTTGTTCGTGCCGATTAACATCCAGTCGCACGACGTCCCGGCACAGCCGTGCTTCTAAGTTTCTAACAGGGATTAGAATATCAGTTGGATATTGTGACGAACACATTATTCGATATGCACGTTTACTAGCATCAACAGCATGCCCCCTAGTGGTCGTACCAGTAATAATCACGCAGTGATCTCACCATCACCATGTAATCAAGTTTCAAAAACGATGCAATGCGAATGTTGTCCCGGCATTTGTGCCATTGCCAACTTAACATCACCAGAATGGTTTGTTAATTTAAAAATAAATAAATAAATAAGAAAAGAAAAAAAAAGAAAAGAAAAAAAAAGAAATAAAAAAATAAAATAAATAAAATAAATAACAAAAAAAGAAATAAAAAAATAAAATAAATAATAAAAAATAAAAAATTAATAAAAAAATTAAAAAAAAAATAAAAAAGAAAAAGAAAAAAAAAAAAATAAAGAATTTTTTTTTAATTATAAATAAATAAAATAAATAAATAATAATAATAATAATAAAATAATAATAAAAGCTGGGTTGTAAGACAGAGAAGGTTTAAAAGAGTCTGAGGTTTGAGTCTCACAAACGACCAGCATTTAACATCACAGAACCTGAACATATGAGCGTTCTGTGTTTCTAATGTGACGACATATGGAGCAAGCTGATGAAACACACACACACACACACACACACACACACACACACACACACACACACAGTGGCCTAGTCTCTCTGTGGCTTACACACTTGATAATTGTAGCTGTACAGAATGCATGTGTGTGTGTGTGTGTGTGTGTGTGTGTGTGTGTGTGTGTGTGTGTGTACCACTCGCTCCCAGTCGGCCATGAATGCTATAATAAGAGCATTAGAAGCCGTGTTTATTCCTCTTGCATTATTCATGAGGCGAGCTTTACTCCTGCAGGGGGGCTTTTAGCCGGAGTAAAAAAAACGCAGAACATGTTTCAGAAATGCAGCGTGTTAATGTGCAGCGCAGAGAGCGGTGTGTTAACAGCACGCTGAAAATAATCACAAGGTGCATGCACAGAGAGAGAGAGAGAGAGAGAGAGAGAGAGAGAGAGAGAGAAGAAGTGAGATGGAATATTGTAATAATGTAGTGATAGAAAATAGAAATAATATTTTTCTAATAATAAAAAATTGAAGACAAAAGTGCTTATAATGGAACAAAGTATTGGGCAGTGGTGGCTCAGGCGGGTTAGGCTCTGTAATGCTGATTGGAGGGTCATGGGTTCGAGTCTCACCCAGAAGCACCAGGTCACCACTGTGGGGTGCTTGCGCAAAACCATGAACTGTCTCAAGTCTCAGCCCTCTACCAGTCCCAAGGCCGGTTAGACGGGAAGGGCATCCAGCAAAAAACCTGTGCAAGGTCTTGAGGATCATATGATGAGACGTGGCGCCCCCTAGGATAAAAGGTAAAAAGCCTCAAAACAGCAGAGACACAAAAAGAAGGAAAGACAAAGAAGGAAGGGAGAAGGGCAAAAATTAAAAGAAAAAGAAAAGGAAAAAGGAAAAGAAAATTGTTAATTAAAGATGCAAAAACTTTGTATTGTTTATTTATTTTTTTTTTTTTCATAGGAATATTTAAGTATGGGTGGCATGAGTAGGCACCTGCAGAGTGGCATCTCGCCAGGGCAGCACTGTACAATAAATAAATAAATAAATAAATAAATAAATGCTCAGAAAGATGATAACATTAGTTTGCATGTCACATTTTTTCATGTGACTCTGTGGGTCAATTAACCGAACCGACTCACTGATTTTAGTCCGTGAGTGAAGGAAGGTCTCTTAGTCCATCGTACAAAATAGGGACGGAGGCGTTTAGTGGACATCACCTCACGGGCCGGTATTTACTCCGTGTCTCAGAGTTGGAAATCGCTCCTAAGTGGCCTAAAATTCTCAGAGATTTTGGTCTTATGTTTAGGAGTAGGAGTAGAAGCAAATGATCAACATTCCTAAAATAACAAATCTCATCTCATCTCATCTCATCTCATCTCCACCAAAACTTAGGAGCGCTCCAGAGGAGTCCTACCGAGTTAGGAGTGGCGAGGAAAAGGAGACATTTTGGGAACATTGAGTGACACAGAGCTCATACTGTACAAGATACATTTGGACAAAAATAAACAACTACTTCTTGTGACAGCGTGCGTTCAGTATGCAACTGGTCCATTAAGGTACATTTTGTACTCTGTCTCTGCAGGTGACTGATACTGTAAGCTTTTTTTTTTTATTTTTTAGTAAGAGTGAAGATACAGCTCGGAAACGGTGACGATTTGGGTTCGTCACAGTCGACAGCGTCGGAAATAATAAATCAAACTTGGCTCGTACAGCACGGCAGATCATGCGCAGATTCATACACAGCATGAAATCAACAACAAGCAAGCTGCATTCATGTGCATCGCTGGTTTCCCTGGAGGCGTGGACATCAGCCATGGCACACTCATTAGAATAATCACCGTGAGCACCGACGACGAGGCATATGTGAACCAAAAACATTATCACAGCATCAGCACTCAAGCGCTTACGGAGGCAACATGATCATTGATTCAATAAATACATATGTTATCATTTTATATATATATATATATATTTACATGAAATTATTTGAGTGTGCACAACATTTTTTTTAAGATTCTCTGTTATAAGCAGCACTCCAAGACATCCAAAACTTACGACACCCACTATAACGGGAGACGTAAACAGTGATGACAGGCGCTTTCCTAGGAACAATCCTACACCTTGCTGAAAGTAAGAGTAGGAGACTAGGAATACTGTAGTTTAGGAATATTTCCCATCCTAAATTAATGGGATGCTTGGTAAATATGAGTCCTGGTCTCCGCACTGGACGCCTGATTGGAGGAGAGCAGGAACGAAAAGCACATGTGGTAAACGGTAAAGGAATGTAGTTACAGTATGTCATCACTTTATGAGTATAATATTATGTATGTAATATAATAGGTTGGTATGATGATCTCCAGTGCTGAAAAAGTACAAATCCAGTGCAGAAGTGCTAAAACATGCAGTTCCATGAATGACCTCTAGGAGCACTGGCTCGAAAGGTGAAGCTAAAGGTTTACAGAAATAAAGATTACATTTTTTTTGTGGCATACCATGAGAATTTAAATGGATATAGTGCTCCGGAAACATTTGGTGTGTTGCACCACAGCAGAACGTATTCATGAAAATACTGATACTGATGTACTTTTACCATAAAGTGACATCTCAACCATTTGGAAGAGGCCTATATTAAAAGGTCTATTATTATTATTATTATTATTATTATTATTATTATTATTATTATTATATTCAAGTAATAATAAAGTAAAATAAAGAATACAAAGAAAACGTTTTGGTCTGCTGTTTTTATAGCTGCCCTAATATAAGTGCTAACTCGCCTCTAGGACGTCTCGTTACATTAAAGTAACTATGAATAGATATGAAGTGCAATGTGTTGTTCTTTAATGAATCATGAAACAGTACCTGCTAATAACCTGCTGCAGAACAAACAACCTTTTATAGGAAGGTAATCTAGATTAGCATCAGGACGAGAACTGTGCCGACTGTTTTCTGGTACCAGCATGCCCCAAAGTGTTTTATTCCTCCATTGATAACACGTCCTGACGTCTGGCTCTCTGCTTTGATGTTAGCGCTCACGCTAAAACCCAACGCTGTGACTCACATTCCAGCGTTTCCACAGTCAGGCCTGCTATTGTGACAGTTTTAAATCTGTTCCGGTCTGCGTTTACCATTCTGTGTTTTAATAGCTGTATGTATGCATATGTGTGTGTGTGTGTGTGTGTGTGTGTATGACAGAGTGTCATTGTCTGCTGGAGTGAATGAGACTATTATTAAAGTCGATAATAGACGAGGTCACTTCCTGTGCAGCAGCAGCAGCAGCATCTCGGCAGGCTCACTTAACATGATGGAGCCATAGAGTTTCCATTTAACAGTTACACACACACACACACACACACACACACACACACACACACACACACACATATGCATACATACAGCTGCACAGTAATGTTTAACCCTAACCTCTAAGCCACAAAAACCACATACAAGTCCTATGGTGCATTGGGGAAAAAAGCAGGCCACACGCATGAACACACACACACACACACACACACACACACACACACACACACACACTCTGTCTCGTCTTTTACTCTACTCTACTCAAACCTTTTCTCGTATGGTTCAGAACTAATCGCTTACAAAACTCACATGCTGCACACTGGGACACTGAGCGCCCACACACACACACACACACACACACACACACACACACACACACACACACACACACACTGGTGGAAAGGCATGCAGAGAGAGACTGAGGCCACTGGGGAGTGTGTAAGTGTGACAGAGTGTGACAGAGATCTGCCACTTCACTGCAGAAAGCTTCCACAGAGCTCTGGAGACGAGCCGAGCTGTGACAGGCCTCACACACACACACACACACACACACACACACACACACGCACACACACACACACACAAACACACACGCACGTGTACGTACGAAAAACACCCACATGCAAACACACACATGTAGATATACAGTACACAAAACAGTAAATTACGATTTAAACAATTTACAAGCAACACAAGATACAAACACGTGAACAACACAGACTGTAGAGAGGTTCTGAAGATCGGCGCCATCGCCTGGCTGTTGGTTGTAACACGCCTATTCAGAGTCAGTTACTACAGTACAAGCTAGGTAGCTTAGCTTCAGCTAAGCTAAAATGTAAAGTTCGCTCACTTATCGCGTTATCCTGTATTCAGGATCACGGGGGGGGCGGAGCCTATCCCAGGAGGCTTAGGGCACGAGGCGGGGTACACCCGGGACAGGGTGCCAATCCATCACAAGACACACACACACACACACACACACACACACACACACACACACACACATTCACAACCTATAGGCAATTTGGGAACACCAATTAGCCTCATCTGCATGTCTTTGGACTTGAGACGCAGCTGTCACTTTAATCAGCCACGCCCCTAATCATGCATCATTTCACGTCTTAATGTAATTTTAACACGTGTGCACGGCGTTTGCATGTTGTCCTCGTGCTTGGTGGGTTTCCTCCAGGAACTCCAGTTTCCTCCCACAGTCCAAAGACATATTAGGCAGATTAGGATAACTGGCGTTCCCAAATTGCCCGTAGTGTGTGTGTGTGTGTGTGTGTGTGTGTGTGTGTGTGTGTGTGTGTGTGTGTGTGTGTAGTGTGTGCCCTGCGATGCACTGGCCATGTCTGTATGGACCGTATCCCACCTCATACCCTAAGTCCTAAGTCTGGGATCGTTTCCAGTCATGAAGACGATGCGTGAGTGAGTAATTTTAAGTGATGAGATCCATAAAAATTCACTTCTGTGAGCAGCAAATCTAGCGATGAAGGCGAAGGAGAGTGTAGGTTTCACGACTGCATTTTTTATCTTGTTTTATTGTACAGTATGCGTTTTTTATTATTAATATTATTTGTGAACTTTTTTTTTCCTTTTTTTTTTTTTACTGTGATGGAATTATTTATTTGCAAATTATGCGACTGATATACATAAATAGAAATGCAATGCTGTAGAATATGCTCCACACATGACAAACGGCATAATAAACGCCAGTTTTATGTCAGAACGGCATATTTATGATCGAACGCCGAAAGCGGAGGCGTGCATGTGATGTATGAGCGGGAGGGGAAAAAAAAAAAACAAGAAAACAACAACAAACCAACAAAAAATAAATAAATAAATAAAAAATTTGATGCTCATTTAGGGAAGGGGTTTGATTTGTTATAACTCCATTTCACAGCAAAGAGGTCTGAAAAAGTGCTTTCAAATTTATTTGCTTCTCTTCCTGTTCCCTGGCTTCGCTGGAACCGAGGGATTGACGAGGAACACGTCGTCCGTCACTGAAATGACACAATAGATCATGAAGGCTTTTCGTCCGGGCGATACTGTGAGAGCCTGGACTCGCAGGAAAAAAAGAAAAGGAAAAAAAAAAAGGCAGCGTCCACTACATTGGCAGATTTAGCGCTATGTATCGAAGAACGTTCTGAAAACGCAGGAGCTTCTCCGCAGAGAGCCGCGGCTTGTACACATCGATTCCGCCGTCTCGCCTGCGCTCGGTCGAGGAACGAGAAAAAAAAAAAAAAAAAGAGAAGAAGAAAAAAAGGTAGATCGATGAAAATGAAAGATAAATCTAAATGCAAATTGTCTCTCGCTCCTCGAGGTGTGCTTTATTTGCAAAGCCGGTGCTGATTTGTCCGTCGTTCGATTTCTGTTTGTTTCCTCCCAGCGTGGAGATTAATAAGCGAGAGGAAAGCGCACGATCGCCGCCGCGGAAGCTGGAGGAAACTCCGAGAAAGACCTCGAGCTGGAAGGAGAGTTGACCTCACCAGTCTCCCAACTGTGTGTATGTCTGTGTGTGAGTGCGTGTGTGTGTGTGTATGTGGTAGGGGTTTTGACTGACAGCCAGACAGCAGATATGTGTGTGGAACTAAAAGGGCCCAGTGCTACAGATCCAATCGCATGTCATCCGGGATCCCATTATCTGTCAGAGAGAATGGGAGCATTCATCCTCCTCAGGCCTGGATATCTCACACACAGCACATACACACAGTCATGAGACTCACGAGACACACACTCACGGTTCAGGGTTTTTACTGCCATGATCCTTCTGGTTTAGCCGTCTGTACGGAGCAGAATAATCATGCAGGAATTTAGGTTTAAAACTCTCAGTGTTCGTGCGATGAACGGAGAATAATCAGCAATCACATGCTGCACTAGACTGGTACCTTTCCAAATATATGAAAGAGCAAAATCGTATGTATATATATATATATATGTCATATCTCTCTTCTATGGAAGTCCTGACAGTGGAGAATCCTTCATTAAACGTAAGATGAACATCTCCTTACTGCAGTTTTCATCATATTGATGACTCTACATCAATGAGTTTGTTACCAAAGAGACCATAATGCATCCGAATGAAGCCCTTAATCGGAACCTTCCTATTAAGGTGTAGCGCCTTCGGATCGAGTAAATTATGAGGATGATGACTGGCAGCTTGGTGAGCAATTATCATGTGAGAACAATTAGCGTTTGACAAGGAATTAGCTGCTACGTGAAGCGAGAGACCGCTGTTCTAGCCGTGTATCAAATGCTAACTGATTGGTCCTGAAGTGACGTGTAATGCAACATACATTTCATCATGAGGCAAATTAACGCAGGCAGTGAAGCACCGGGGGTAGAGGATTTTAGTTCTGAGTGCGCACACACACACACACACGAGCACACACACACACACGAGCACAGTATACTGTACACATGGTCACTGCTGTGGCCTCATGGCCAGTTTTGGTTGATTGGTGATTGCTGCCACGCCCATTGCCAGAATTCTCACCGAGTTCAACTTGTTATGAATGTTTTCTGCTTTCTGTACAACGGTTAGTTTGGACGAGACGAGTTTCAGCACTGGTTCAACTATACAGTACAGTATGTGTCGCTCTGTTTCACAGGTGTCCTAACGCGCACTAGCTTTTGTCCACCCCTTTTGTCCAGGTTTGTCCAGCACCTCCATGGTTTCGTCTCAGCTACGTTGCATAGCGCCAGTGAGAATGGAAGGCTGCCGCTCCTGTCAGAGGCTAAAGTTCACATGGGCATACCAAAAAACTGGACCATTTTTTACAAAAAAGGTTGTAAACATGTTGTCCAGCCTGATGAGTCTCGATTTCTGCTGTGACATTCGCATGGCGGGGTAAAGATCTGAAAAATGTTTCGAACAACATGAATCCATCTTGCCTGGCATCGAAGGTTCGCGCTGCTCCTGGTGGTTTAATGATGTGACGCTGATTTGCCGGTCACATTTTGGGAACCCCTTAGTACCAACTGAGCATGGTTCGAATACCACAGCCTACCTGAGTATCGTTGCAGACTGTGCCTATCAGGTTATGTGCACGGCATAACGTTGCATGATTCGGCCAACGAATCTGCTTCAGTCTGCTTCAACTGAGGGATGCTGTGACGTGATCCATAGAAATATGGGGTCCATTTATAGAAAAAATCAATGCCATGAAGAGCTGCTGCAGCTCTAAAGGCAAAGAATCGGGTTCCAGTACTAGCAAGGTGGACCTAATAAAGTGACCCCTGAGTGTAGGTCTTCATGAAAATGCAAAATGGGAAGCTCTCAAACGTGGAAGTGCAAACAAACATCATGTTTGTAACAGTTTTTTTTATTTTATTTTTTTACCCCGTAATGGTCGCATCATCAGCACTGCAATCATTTCCAGCTCTCGTGTAAATTTCGCAAATACCCCGTTTGCAAGTGGACTTGCTGATTCGTACAATATTGTTTGCTTGTAGGTTTCAAGTGGACGAATGCTAATGTAATTTGCGGTTGATTAGATCGACTCAGCGGCGCTCATGGTTTCATGCACGGCTGTAAAAAGAAATCAAAACTATAAATGCGCACTCAAAAGGGTTACTTTTTAATCCTATTTTCCTTCTACTTCAAGGCTTCTCTCTCTCTCTCTCTCTCTCTCTCTCTCTGACTTGTTTCTGAAAAGTCGCTAAGCTGTGAAATAAATTTCCTTTTCTCAGAGCACCGTTTATGTGGGCCGTGCTGTAAGGCTGCTTAAATCCCTTCGAATGCCTCTAATTATTTTATGGCTTTGGAGTTTGATGTGTGTGCTTTGAATATGAGGTTACCGAGGCCCTCAGACACATGAGCGCTGGGAGTAAATACTCGCCGGTGAGAGAGGGGGATGAATTAGGCAAACGTGCTTTTGCTTAAGCACATCCGCTGTTCTTCAATGTGTGTCTATGTGTGCGTGCATGTGTGCGCGTATGTGTGCGTGTGTGTGTGTGAGCTCACTTTTTTGCCTTATCGCTTGCTTAGCCTTCCTTTTTCCTGCCTAAATCTCCTCAAATCCCTGGCTAGCTAGCGGCTAAAGCTACATGGTATTCATAATGGAGTCTCCTAGCAACAGAACAGCTCTTGCTCGATGTTCTCTATCTGAAAGCGACTTTTGGGGCAAGTGCATGAGAGGCGTGTGAAAAGAGAAGACGCTGATGAAGGTGATGAAAATCCCGAACACGGTGCTCTGGGTAATTTAGTCGCGCTGTGTTTGTAAGCCTGTTTGCCTCAGTTTCATAATCTGTCTTTCTCTCAGGATGAGAAGCCTAGAAAATTTGTTTATTGTAAAAAAACAAACAAACAAACAAACGAAACAACAAAAACAAACGCATGACGTATGTAAGAGCAGTGCACTCTGGGATCGTTGGCCATGCTTCGATTTTGGCAAATGCACGCAAGTATTTAGCAGAAGGGAGGATCCGTGACTGGATGTACCAGTGTTAATGGGATTGAGGTGACTTTTAAGAATGCCTCTGGAGAACCTCACTTGGTAAATTTTGGCCAACAAGAGGACGGCGGTCTATCAAGGTACCTCCCTTGTCATCCTGATGGTGAGCAGAACCTTCAGCAGCACCGCTGGATTCCTTCTTGATTCAGGTCCAAGGCGTTCTCAGAGTTTTAGTGATCCCTGTGACCCTCATGCGCTTACTCGCAGGGATGTTTCACCACAACAGATAGGAGGACTATTGTTTTTACAGAAGAAAAGAAAAAAAAAAAAAGACGCCTCCTCCACATTTAGAAGGTTGCACCAATTCCCATGGAGCTTCTAGTACGTTCAAGCAGCTCGTAATTCCAGCCTGCAACATCTCAGAACAGCTGGAGCTGTTTATGTCTCTTTCAGTGCCGCAATTCATCTCCAAGCTTAGGCTCGATAGAGGTTGTGGAATCTCATCAGTCCTGTAAGGAGGAAACGAGGAAATATGAAGGATTTCTTTATCGTGTCAAGGCAAGATTTAACAGCAAAGTTTGGAGTGCTGACCTTAACTATAAAACAGGAGGTGTGCCCTGTCCAGTCTGTTGTTTAAAACGTACAATCAAACCAGACTCAGTTTCTCCTGGGAGTCAGAAGATTTCCGCAACTATTAGTTCAATTGCTAAATTGCTTTGTTTGCTTTTTTTTCTCCCTGCTGTAAGTAATTAAATGCCCCCAAAAGACCTTAAAAATATTGGCTGAGCAGAATGTAGGGCTCCGGATGTTCTCATAAAGTTTTGTACTTTGGCTGAGTTTGCGCCTGTTTTTTAAACACTTGATGAGCCTCAACCACAAGGCATGTTCGATTCACTTCCTGCAATCGAGTCGATTCCGAGTCAAATCGCCTTGTCATTAGCATGCAGTTGAAAGCAGATGAAAATCACCTCACTCAAAACGAGAAACAATACCATCTACCTGCACGTCTCGATAAGACGATCACCAGTACCGAAGAGTTTGTCCCTAACAAAGATGTGCACTAACATAGAGAGATGTTCCGAAGGACTCTCACCTCAAGAACCGATATAAAATCAGATAGAGCAGAGAATCAGACAAGGTTAAAAATAAATAACTTTGCAGTCCAGACAGTGTATGCTGGGAAATAGCTACACAGAGGTGCTCAATTTGCAAAACTTTCAAGCCAAAATTGTTTAAAGTATCTAAAGAACGTACCTAATCTACCTTAAGTCCAATTCAATCAAGTTCAAAGCAAGAACTTAAAAGGCATTTGTTGCTAAGTCACTTCATGTGTAGTCGGGGGTTAAAGTGAGATTTGGCAGGTGGGGGCACCCTTAACCCAGTGTATCAGGGTACAGGGGCGGCCTCAAAATAACTCAAACACCCACATGCATCTTTTTTCCACGGTGAGTTTTGAGACACAAGTGCTCAATACTCGTTGCACAACTTTTGATGTAAGGTATATTACGTTCTGAATTTTCCATCCATCTGCAGGAAAGCCAAGCTGCAACTAGAATGCAAGACGTGAAAATGAATCTAATAGTCTGCTTAACATTAGAATGAACCAAAGATCAAAGAGTGCAGCGCCCTTTGGTATGATCTGGCTATTTATTGATTGATTGATTGATTGATTTATTAAAGGCATCGGAACATCATTCCCGGACAGTTCCAGCTTACTTTCATCCCGGCTTTTAGCATTATCTGTGCTTTCATGAACGTCATCGTATACATCAATACTGTATAGGGCTGGGAGCCGGTCTGAATTACGTGGGAGTCCAGTAAAGTTTTATATTGTTAAAATCAACAAAGTGTTAAAATAAAAAGTATAAGTATAAAAAGACTGACATACTTTCATCTTTTACCGTATGTCATCCTTTTGGCACTACCTTGCTAAAGAGGAAAGGTGGAGAACGTTTGATGTATGAATCTAATTATCAACGTGTCTCCTACAGGTTCTGGGTACCACACACCCACCCACATACACACACACCCACACACACACACACACACACACACACACACACACATCCAACATGCACAAACGGCGCACGGGAGGGTTATTTGGCTCCCACAATGCACTGCTGACACCACAGTCCATCAAAGACACGGCGGCAGAGAGCCAGAGCCCCCCAGCTGAAAAGAACAATTACCACTTCTATCACCTCCTCCAAATTAGCATTCATTGGTGATATGATTTACTACAAAGACAAGCCATTTCACTCCGCATTCTCCCTCCCTTTCTTCTCTTCCTTTCTTCTCCTCTTTTCTCTGTTGCTTCTCCGCAGGACCGGGTTAATGTAGTAACATTTGTATGCTCTTCCCGAGCCTCAGAGAGAAGAGATGAGGATCTGCTGCAGGTCAGGCCAGCCTTTCTCTTCCTCTTCCTTTCGTATCCTCTGCCCTTTGCCGAGATAAAGGCACCATAATTGCATTTGCATATCGAACAGGGTTGGGCGTTGCAAAGGTCATGGCTCTGGCATCACTTGACTCTGTGGCGAACATGAAAAGCCCCATGAATGTGCGTTCACTCTGGCAGCTACTGATACAGATACAGTTCCACGATTGCACATTTATAAAAATGCATGTACAGTGATAAATGGTCGAGGTTAGGGGGCGAGGGGCGGGGGTCGAGTTTTTAATATTGAGACCCATTCCCGGGCTTGTTTAAGGGTTGCAGGCTTGCTATCTCAGGAAGATCTTTGGCTGTGAGACATGAGACCTGTAGTTTTCTCTTCTCTTCCCCACCACAAAAAAACTTGATCCAGGAAGTAACAGGCATCTGATTAATCATGTTACACAGCATAAAGCACAGTGAGAGGATATCTTCCACACCTTATGGAACCCTCAAACTGCTATTTTCAAGTGGACCAGGGATTAGGGCCCTGTACCACTGCCAGGCTTGAAAACAGCTTTCACCCTTCAACAAAAGTACCAAACTCAAACGGCTTTGAATCTGGAATAAAATGCAAGCCTGAAAATGACCTTTCTTTGATATCTAAAAGACACCAGGTGTCCTAGTTTTCATGGTTGGTTTTTAAAGTGTGCTCAGAAGGACCATATATCCGTCCTCGTTTTAGAGAGTCCTACATAAATTTAGTGGAACCAAAGCCAGCATATTGGCAGAGTTGAGGCCAGACAACAGAAATACTGCAACAGAAAATATTCTGCATTTATTTTTCCATTTCCAAGAGAGACTGTGTTAACATATTTTCAATGAAAAAAAATCACCAAAATCTGTTATCAAGGGGTGCCTAATCTTTTGCATAAGAATATATAAACTTTGCATGACAGAATGAAGGCTTTATCCTGCTGAGTATCATGCTGACCTGGAGCAAACCTTGGGACATTCAGGTCGAGGCAGGAATACACACTTGATAGGACATCATGTCTCACTAAGGTAGACAATCCACGTAAGAATCATGTTTCTCAGAAGCTATGAGGAAGCAGAAGAACCTGAATGACCAAACACAGATCATCCATTACCTAAAAACCAACTAGGTTTGGGGTTCTGCTTGTGCCACCAGCATGGCCCCGGCCCCTCTGGGCATGGCTCTGCAGGGTCTCTGGGGTTGTGATGTGGTGTGTGGCACCAGGATGTTGGCAGAAGATCCTTTTGATGCTTTGGCTTGCAAGGTGAGGCCTCTGCGGATCACGCTTGTTTGTCCAGTGCATTTCATGGGTGCTTGATCGGACTGGGGATTTGGGGAAATTGAAGGCTGGGTCAGCAGCCTTGAACTGTCTGCCTCTTGGCCTTCATGCACAACGAGGGGCCCAAGATGGGACATTTCTCTTGTAATCCTTGATGCCCATGATTTCGCCACTAGTTTACTGGCATATATGTTATGGCTGATCAGTGTATACAGGAAAGAACCTGTGAAACTCCTGTAGAAACTTCCTTAAGGTCAGCTCTGGAGATGAGAGGCAACTCTGTCTGCTCTAGTCATTAATCTACTCTAATGCAGGAGGTTTTATTTCCAGTCACAAGGATCCCCCTTCACAGTTTGAACTTTTCCCTATTCTCGACACACCCGGGTCACCTCATTAACAGCTTAATAATTCAGTTATCATTTGGATCAAGTGTGTTGGCAGTTGGGAAACCTTTGTGCAACTGTGCAAGATTCGGAGTTTTAAAAAATCCGTCCAACTGTTTGGCCATCTCAGGGGAAACTTTACGAGTTCTATGTATGACCCGTAAGTAAAGAGTTTCTTGGCAAGTAGTACGCCCTTTAGAAAGCCACAGCCATTAACCATCCCAAGAAGCCTTGAGAGTTTTTCTAAGAGTGTAGGTTTGCCACTTATGTGGAAAAAAAGATGATTAAGCCAAGTATGATCGATTGTCTAATTCCATTTATAGCCTACATCATTTGTTATCGAGCTGCAGGGTAGTTGATTTCACTCTAGTACATCATTCATTTTTTTTTTTGTTTGTTTGTTTCTCTGCTGGTGAATTGACTGATGAAGTGCGTATGAATTTTATTCATCTCGGGATAGAAAGAAAAAATGATAAAGCTTTACTGGTCATCACCATACTAAAGCATTTAAAGAAATGATGGCATGTCAACTTTATGATGATGCTGGTTGAGAAGTTTTTTTTTATTATTATTATTTATTTTTTTACGCAAATGTACCCTCAGGGACTTGGGCACTACCGACACCATCAAATCATAGACTTGGACGAGGACCAAAATGCTCCAGTGTGGCCACCAATTGAAGTGACCGGTATGATTTATGTAGTGCATTCACCTAATAGTGTTTGTTATTTAGTGCCCTAACCTTGTGGCATAGGTGGCACAGTGGCTTAGTGGTTACCACTGTCATCTCGCACCTCCAGGGTTGAGGGTTTAAATCTTGCCTCTGTGGAGTCCACATGTAGAGAACACGGTGAGTCTACTCCAGGTACTCCAGTTTCTGCCCAGAGTTCCAAAGCCTGTGCTGTAGGCTGATTGGTGTTTCCAAATTGCCCATAGTGTATGATTGGGTGTGTAAGAGTGTGTGTTTGTTGTGGCCCCTCACAACCCAATACAGAATAAGAGATACAGACAATGGGAATGTAGATATTGTGGCATGGTGGTAACGCCACCTCACACTTCCAGAGTCTTGGGGTCTATCCCCAGTTCCAACCTTACTCCCTGAATGGAGTGTCCTCCCATCCTCCCAGTTCGCATCCAAGGCCGATGTAAAGATCCGTCAGAGGCCAAGCAAATCCTGATCGGAGTTGGTCCTGGTGGGTTTGATTGGTAGGCGATTGGTGAGGTTTGATAGACAGACATCCCACATAGTGTATGTAGTTTTCCCACCTTATTTCCAGTATACCAAGGCTAGACTTTGGAATCTGAACTTTTTGCAGGGATAACGCTTGTTCTATAAGTTTTGTTAATCTGATTGAAGTCACATGACATCAATCTTTTAAAATAAACACCATGATGACTATTATAATACAGTGTGTTTTGGCATGATTCTCTCCAGTTTATTTTCTCTAGGCCTTACTTTTTCCTACAGCACTGACACATTTTGCTCAGTTATTTAAAAAGCAAAAAGAACTGATGGCTATACATCTGTCTTTACCAGTGAAATGTGTTTACATTTCCCTAACTCCCTGTCCCTCCTGTTTCCGTCTCATCAGAAGACGAAAATGTCAACAAATCTGCCAGAGCGGATCTCTCTGATCGCCGAGGGCCAGTTGAATAACAGAGAGGATAAATAATCAGGGAGTTAAATACCCTGCTTTCACAGGTTAAACCTCCTAGAAGAAAAACAGCCCGACTGCACTTTCGCTAACCTTTCGCCCAGGCCCTGTGCCAGATCTAATTAAGGAGTGTTTGCCAGAAAATATGCTCAATATGTGCTCCCAATTAAGGCTAATACGTCTCCGCTAAAGCCGAAACAGACTCTGTCCGGAGACGGGGAGTCCAGTGACATGTGTAAGACTTGGCAAATGTTACATTTATCAAGGCATCATGTGTGTCTGTGTGTGTGTGCGCGTGCATGGAGCAATTTGTTGGAGCAAATCTGCCACTACAAAGGTGAGCACTGTGAATTGAGTGATAGATTAATTGTGTGTTTAAAAGAAAGAGTGTTGAGTACAGAAAAGCACTTACTAGTAAATGAAAGATTAGTCTGTGTGTGTGTGTGTGTGTGTGTGTGTTACATGTTCCAGTTTTAATCAGCAATGCGGTGATGTCTGCAGGAAGCCGTCTTGATTAAAACACACCGGAGCAGCAAGTGGGATTACGGTAAATGGGGTTACAGGCTCCCTGTGACGAATTCCATGAAGGTCTCTGTTCTCCAAATCAATACACATGATATGTGTGTGTGTGTGTGTGTGTGTGTGTGTGTGTGTGTGTGTGTGCGTGTGTGTGTGTGTGTAAAACAGAGAGAGAGAGAGAGATGTAGAAGAACATCCCCATACCCCCCCCCAGAAAGTTCCACAAACTTCACAATGAAAGATCTTGGTGGTATTTTGGTCACCACAGATGAACACACAATTTTTCATACACAGTGTTTACTATATTTGTATTTTTATAGAATTTCTTTTCTTATGGGTCGTTGTGCACCTCATGTACCTTTTACATCAGTGGTGCATGTGTAAGTGGTGTTTGGTGTTTAGTGTCCAGATGCTATTTTATCACATATTTCATGTGATGATAATTACATCATGTTAGACATGTTTTTTTTAATAATATTTTTTATGTGAATATTCAGGATATAATATAGTGAAATGGACGGATGGATAAGTTGAGGAATAGAAGCATGGTTAATAAAATGGAAAAAAAAAAAAATATATATATATATATATATATATATATATATATATATATCATCCACATAGAGATTAGTGGGAGTCATGGAGCTTATCCCAGGAGATGGCACAAGGTGGGGTACACCAATCCATCACAGGGCACACACACACACACACACACATGCTCATTTACACACAATTAGGGAACACCAATTACACTACTGTGATCTGCATGTCTTTTCCTGTCGGAGGAAACCAGTGTACCCAGAGAAAACACACCAAGCAAGAGGAGAACATGCAAACTCCCTGCGCACAGAGAATATAATTAAACGAGCTTTTATTCAAAGTTAACTTTTTTAAGCGTTGTGTTTTCCAAGTTGTTCTTTGGTGCTGGAACCGACCCAATGCAGACTAGCTGGCGAACAGGACAGCATTCAGATTTGTAAAGATAAATAACATGACCTAACACAACACAACACACACACACACACACACACACACACACACACACATATATATACACACACCTGTCCTCCACACCCAACCACACACTCTTGCATGGTTGATGACAGAGAGAGCGTAATGGTGCATTGCAGGTGGAGCTTCAACAAGCCATTTATCAGCAGAGGCATTCAATTAGAAATGAACAGAGAGAGAGAGAGAGAGAGAGAGAAAGAAAGAGTCAGAGAGAATGAGATAGCGAGAAAGAAGTCTGTCTGATAAAGATCCCCAGAACTGATGAGAACCAACGTCTTTCAACTCAACAACAAAGTTGCCCCCCCACCTCTCTCTCTCTCTCTCTATATATATATATATATATATATATATATATATATATATACAGTAAGTATAGAAAAGAATCTATAGAATCACCACCTTTAAAATAAGCATTGATAGCTTGATTGCTTTGCAGCCTGAAATGAAATCAGACACGGCTTTTCTTTCATCCAGCTACATTAATTGAATGCGATTTTTAACAAGCAAGTGAAAAATATAACACCAACATGTCAGAAAAAATAGAAAAAGAAAAAAAAAAAACACAGAAACATTGGAATATTGGATATTGGAATATTGGATAAACATTGGATATGGAAACATATAACCCTCCTACCTAAAAAACTACTTGTAAACTCAGAATCAGATGAAGCTAATCATCTTCTCAATGGCAAAAAAAAAAAAGAAGTAGAATTTTACTTTCAATTGTGATCAACTGGTTATTTTGATTTGCTCCGTAAAAAAAAGATAATCGACTAAGGGTGGTAAGGCACTGTCAAAATATCTTCGGGATAAAGTTGTGCACAAGTAAATGAATTAAAGGCTTGATCACTGGCTAGAAGCGCAGTGGAGTCTATTATTAAGAAGTAGAAAGTATTAAGTACACCTGCGATATTACTTGAATATACTGACTCATCTCCTGGATATACAGTAGAGTATATATCCTAATGTGTGTGCCTTTTAAGAGTGTGTTGCGATGAAAAGAGCAGGGGAGGGTGTGTCATTGACATTTCACCAGGTTAAAATCTTGAGCTGTACACTTACACTTACAGTATCTGTTTCACATGAACCCCAAATCATGAGGACGTCAACCTCCTCGCTTAATCGTGCACTATTTTGGACCGGCTATTGTTCGGAAATATAATCACAGGTCGAGCTGTATGGTACAAACAGCAGCGTGTTTACTGCATCCTGCTATACTGTGCATCTCATCCATCACTTTCTAATCGTTCTTTTTTTCTTTCGCTCTTCTGGTGGTTTTCAGCTTCTTCCTTCTGCACATTGTATTCGTGTATAGTGTATAGCGATGTGACCCAGCACCCAAAATACTTTCAGCAATCCAACACAGCCTGCATTCTTCGCAAAAGAGGGATAAAAAGGTGCGCAAGAAACAAAACAACATGAATAATTTATATACAACTTCGCCAAATACCGGCCAGATTGCACAATTCGCAAACGACTAATATTTTCACAGGACCTCGGTGTTTGGCCAAATATGGTAGGTAATTTGTGGAGGTATTTTTACTTTACAAATTACAATCATGGCCGATTTGCACAGGAATAAGATCTCCGCAATTATTACAAATCACACAAGGTCCCCACGTAATTCTAGTCCCGACATTGCTCAGGACATCAGAGAGTCTACCAAGAGGCCAACAGCAACTCTGAAGCAGTTGCAAGAATTTATTACAAAGAGTGGCTTATAGGAGAGGCGTTCAAGGAAAAACCCGCAAGCAGCCCAAACCCCTCCCCTAACATTTCATCATAACCCAACCTCCTCCCATACTTTACATCAAAACCCCTCCCTTACTACCCCCTGGTAAACAAACAAGACGAAGGAGAAGAAGACAAAGACGAAGAAAAAAAAAATCAATAAATGCATGGGTTTAACCTGAATATTACAAAACATTCCCTGTGGAAATGTTGACATTATGTTCGGCCCAAGACGTTTTCAAAGAATTTACCCATAAACTGGTCAAACACATCAGGGCCACATGGTGTCCACTCAGAAGCAAGAAGAAACCAGAAAGGAGAAAGCGTGAGCGTAACAAAGTTCAGGAGCTTGTTAGAAACTTAAATGAGCAACATAATTAGGCATCATATCACTAAAATGTATATTACATAACTTCCTTTTTTGGGGGTTTTTCGATTGTATAAGTGCTGAATGAGGGCAGCTGTGTGTCGAGTGTTTCTGTACATACCGACAAGGATGCAGGTTTTTTTTTTTTTTTGCATCTTTTGACAAAGTTCCTGCTGAGTTCCTCCCACCTCCACGCTCCGGCGCTGCCGCTTGCTCGCCCCTGACGCACTCGCTCGCCTGTGCGTTGTGTCAACAGGATGAGTTAACAAATGCAGAGAGGCGAAAAACAGTGCAGCTGCGTCGAGGAGAGAGAGACCGAGCGAGAGGGAGCGAGAGAGAGAGACCTCCTGCTGCGAGAAAGCTGAGGAGGAGTCGTGCTCTCTCTGAATAAACCCAGGGCCTTTGACTGCTGGAAAAAGTTGCGAAGTTATTGAGAAGAGGAAATTATATGGAACCATTCGTTACCTTGTTCAAGGTAAGCGGCGTGCTGATTGGGTCTTCAAGGCTGCCTTTGTTTAGAGCTCGGAGCCGTGTGCGAGCGAATGCGACACTCCGAAAAAGAGCTGATGCTTTTTTCAAGGTTAATCTAAAAAGTTAAATGGATTTCGAGATGGAAAGTGAGCGAAGCTCTGACATTATGTTTAAAAAAAAAAAACAAATAAATAAATAAATAAATAATTCGGACCAGGCAATCAAACGCTTTTCGTTGCTGTTTAGAAGGCCCCGTGTTTAGTGACGCATGTTCACACAGAACAAGAACATCTCCGAGGTGAAGGAGTAAACACAAGACTCTTCCTTATAAGCTTATCTCGTCTGCTCCCTTTCTCGTTTTTGGAAATGGAAGGCAAGAAATTTGATGCGATTTTCCCCCCAAATCGAGTTTTACGTTTAACATCAGGACAAAGTGAATCAACCTTTCCCGGGTGTGTTTTATTAAACGTAGAGTTGATTTGTGAGTGTCCTTGGGCACTTTGCTCATCTCTGTACTGAAAGGTTTTTTTTTGGAAATGAAGGTCATCGTGTAGTAAAAGGCGAAGACATGTTGAACTGAAGAATACTGCAGGCTGTGCAAGAATAGCGATAAATTACTGTGCAGGACGGTTACGGAATCGATAGGCAATGCCACGTGTGTAGGTGTGTGTGTGTGTGTGTGTGTGTGTGTGTGTGTGTGTGTGTGTGTGTGAGACGTTTATAGATACACAAGGATCAGCTTGGATGAGGACTTGACGGCAGAACATGTAAAATAGCACTAAAACATGAGAAGACTTTCTGCATCTGTATCCTTTGCAGTTTACCATTTGACACATCCGTATCTGCTTCTGCACCGGAGTGTGTAGTGGCAGTTAGCTCCGTTATGTGGTGTGAGAACTCGCACTGAGAGCTTCACCAAGAGCTACATGGCATGACAGCTTGAAAAACACTTCCTTGTTGCAGGGATTTTATTTGATTGTCAAAATGTTGTTGTGGGGATAATTTTGAAATGTTACAGACACCATGGAGTCCTGCACGGTGACAGGCCGCGCATCAACACACTTAATTTTCGCTCAATTTTCAAAAACTATTGGACGTACAAAAAAAGTCTAGGACCACTAACTGAAAGTGTTTTGTAAGGAACAAAATATCTGAGTTTTAATACGACTCCATCGTGTTGGAAATGGTCACGCACAGTAGAGCTGCAGCATAAGTGCTGTGCTGTAAGTCCTTATTATATAAAGATTCTATTTTTTTTTTTCAGAACATGAAAAAAAAAAAAAAACATATGACATAGTGGTTATTTATGTATGCCTTTACATTACTAACTGCTTTAAACTCACTCAGATATGCAGGGCTGTACTGTAGGTCAATGGATGTTCAGGCGAGCGTGAGAAAGTCGACATGGTCGTTGTTATGCTAATTTGATAGCTACTCTTGTTCTCACTTGTTTCAGAATTAAATGAAAGTAAAAATAAAAGTTAATTAGAAGACAGTCCGGTGTCTAATTCACTAACTAATTAAGTAACGCATTATGTGAAGACTTGATTGAATTATTTATTCAATATATAATATATCGAGGATATTTATAGGTCTGATATGTATTTAGATTGTTAATTGTTCGAAAAAGAATGTTGAATGGGGAATAGTCAAGGATTTTCTTTTTGATAGAAAATGGGTTAAATATTTTTTTCTTTATGTTTTTTTTCCATATATTTGTGTTGTTGTTTGTTTGTTTGTTTCAGTAATTGAAAATAACTTGGTTTTATTTCAAGAATTACCAACACAGAAAACTTTGATATATAAAAAAAATATATATATATATATATATATATATATATATATATATATATATATATATATATATATATAATAAATAATAAATAATAATAAAAAAATAATAATAATAAATAAAAAACTAAATAAATAAATAAATAAATAATAAAAATAAATAAATAAATAATAATAATAATATAATAATAAATAATATTAAAATATATATAATAATAATAATAATAATAATGATAATAATAAATAATAAAATAATAATAATAATTTTTTATTATTATTGTGTTTTAAGATTAGTTTTATGCATGTAATAATGCATTTTATTTCTATAGACATTTTTCCGGTCACCCAAGGTCACATCCACGTGAGATAAAACAAGATAACATTGATAACAAGATAATGTCGAGTAGTAAGTGATTAAAACAATATTAAATAAAAAAGTGACTAACATGGATATGTTTTTTTTTTTGTCTTAAAAATAGAAAGAAAAAAAAAGCATGAATGAGCAGTGCTAAAAGTTGTTCATGGTTTCTTAAAAAGCAAACAGAACAAACAAAACGTTGTCATTTTTCTTACAGACGAGAATTTCAGTTTGAATAAAACTTTCAACAAAGCCTGCTGAAAGATGCTTAAGGATACTCATCAGACACAGCATAAATGCATTAGTGTACAAAAAATAAATCGTTTTTACTTTTATCCAAAATATTTACAGACTCAAACTGAAATATTGACTTCACGTCATGGATCTATAAACGTCATGGTTATCTACAGCTGCATGCACATCACAATCCACATCGGAACGTCTTTGCTCACGTCAGCTTAGTTAAAACACGGCATATTTGTGCAAGCACTCG
Source organism: Clarias magur (assembly GCA_013621035.1). Lineage (NCBI taxonomy): Eukaryota > Metazoa > Chordata > Actinopteri > Siluriformes > Clariidae > Clarias > Clarias magur. The sequence goes on from QNUK01001129.1 coordinate 71,587, forward strand.
TTCACTTTGAAAAAAAAAAATACGTCATGGAGGATGGAGAGCAGTTATTTCAGCTTTATCCTGACTGACCGATGATGCCAGCTAGCTCAGTATGAATGCGCAATGGGAAAAACAGTTGCATGCGTTCTTGTTCTCGTTGTAGTCATGTGACCATGTATCGGATATGTAGTGACTCAGAGCCGATCTGTCGCGTTAGATAATCTGTGTCAGGCTGGTAATGTGAACGTATCCCAAATGTCCTGTCCATATGGAAACGTTCCATTAGTAGAAACAATCGCACCTCCATCTTAGAGCAATGGTGCCATGGCGTGGCCTATACTTTGAAACCAGCATTGTATGTTAAGCCTGATGGATAGTTTTTGTCATTCTAATTTGCTAGCTATGCTAGTTTTTGAACTGAAAGTGGAACGCGTGGGAATTAGACGACGGTCGGGTAGATTTCAGCTTCCTGCAGTGCAAATAGTGTAACTGTAGAGGTTTAAAGTCTAATTATGTCACTTAAATGAGTTTTAAAGGTACATTACATCCTTTAGCTATGAACGTGTGCTCTTGTGGGAGTACTGTGACAAGTGTTGGTGCCCTGAATGGTAACAAAAAAAAAAAAAGACTTTCAATGTGCAGAAACTTTCAATTTGATTTTTAATACGGATTTTATGAAACGATCAGAGCGAGACAGAAGAAGATAGAAAGCGCTGAGCACAAATGGCAAACTGAACATGAAAATGAACATCGAGTACACAAGTACTAATCCGTGAAGGTCAAGTTCCTCCGCTTTGATTTTTTTTGTGGGGTCTGTCCGGGTCAGCGGTTCACACACTTTTTACTCCCTCTCGTCCGTCAGTGCTGCACTGGTGTTTTCAATGTCAGGGTCTCGATCATAAATAACACACCCCTGTGGCCTGCAGATCTCTGATATATTAGCGAGACCTGTCAACCTCAGTGAGTGTGTGAGATAGAGAGAAATGGACTCTGAGTGTGTGTGTGTGTGTGAGAGAGAGAGAGAGAGAGAGAGAGAGAGAGAGACAAAGATGAAAAAAGAGGGAAAGACCGAGAAAGAGAGAGAGAGAGAGAGAGAGAGAGAGAGAGAGAGAGAGGAGATGTATTAGCTACGGCTGTCAGAATGAAAGAGAGCTTATGTTGAGGCCGGGGGGGCGGAGTCTGCGCCGGCGTGATTGATAGCTTCTCTCTGCGCGTTATAAGGAATGAGTGATCCGCCCGTCATCCATCACTCGGCAAAACGAGAGAAAAAAGAGGAGCGCTGTACGAGGCCCAGAGCCAGACCGGAGTAAATCACACAAGCCTTATTTTCCTGATTGCCCCTGTGACAAGACAGAGCGCAGCTAGGCTAAAGCTAAAGCTAACGGGCTCTGCAGGGGGAGGAAGTGCAGGCACGGCCAAAGCGCGTAAATCCGACCCAAATCCAATCAGTCGCAAGCTGATGCTACCACATGGCTGATACCTTTTTAACACCAACACACACACACACACACACAGAGAGAAAAAGAAGTGACAATTTTCAGGATTAGACGCATAAAGCACAAGAACTCACACACAGGATGTTAGCGATTGAGGCTAATCAGGTTTTTGTTTTTTGCGGTACAGTGGTTATTAGTAAATCAAAAAGTGTTACGTATTCTAGACACTTCCGTCCCATTTCATCTTCACACTGTCAGGACTGAAAGTCTAAGGGCAACATGCTAGCGAGAGAGCTAATTAGCATCAGTCATTAGCTACCTCATGCTATGTAGTCATAGTCCAGTTGCCTAGCAACAACATTCGTACATCTTTGACTGATATGTGTCTATTGTATGTGTCATAACAATAAATTCCCGTTGATGAATATTTTGATTTCTTGCACTGCTTGATGCTGATTGATCAGAAAGTGTGTCGAAGTGTGTGCTGTGGGGTGAGGAGGAAACCTTGGCTACGTCACGCCACCCTGTCGCTGATTATTTTCCTCAAACAGCACGACCCGGAGTGTGAAAACGTATTAAAGGATCCTGATAAAAGATCTCTGCCGTATCTCAAAGCCGTATTATCTACAGATAAGGGATAAAGGATGATGAATCTGAGTCTGAGTCAACACTACAGCATTTCTCTCTCTCTCTCTCTCTCTCTCTCTCTCACACACACACACACACACACACACACACACACACACACACACACACACACACACATCCTGTAAATCCCTCTGTTTGATCCTTAAGGAAACACGTCCATCTTTCTTGATGTCTTTTTTGAGATCGGTACCTATTATATTGGAACAGAAGCTCTATTTCATCTCTGTGTTGACTTTGGGATCAATAGCAAAGTGAGAGAGAGAGAGAGAGAGAGAGAGAGAGAGAGGTTGATGGGAGAATAAAGTATCATAATAGGTGGATCAAGAAATGGAGGATAGAGGAGCTAGTCATAGAGGTAATGGTAGGAAACAGGAAGAAAAAGAGAGGGAGATACAAGTGTTAGAGAGGGACAGAGAGTGTGATGTTGGTGAGGAAGAAAAGAGGAAAGGAATGATGAAATCAGGAATTAAAGAAACTAAAGAACATCCCGTTAAACACAGGATGCAAAGAGATATGATGAAGAGAAAAAAGAAAGGAAGAAAGGGTGAATGAGGACAGATAGAAAGAAAGAAAGAAAGAAAGAAAGAAAGAAAGAAAGAAAGAAAGAAAGAAAGAAAGTAGGCAAGAAAACAAACAAAAAGCATGGGAGACAAACAGAAAGAAAGAAAGAAAGAAAGAAAGAAAGAAAGAAAGAAAGAAAGAAGAGAGACAGAAAAGGCAAAATGACAGAAAAAATACAAAAGAGAAAGAAAGAAAGAAAGAATGAATGAGGACAGATAGAAAGAAAGAAACAAACAAAGAAAAAAGAAAGGAAGGAAGAAAGTAGGCAAGAAAACAAACAAAAAGCATCAGAGACAGAAAGAAAGAAAGAAAGAAAGAAAGAAAGAAAGAAAGAAAGAAAGAAAGAAAGAAAGAAAATAAGAATGAAAGAAGAGAGACAGAAAAGGCAAAAATGACAGAAACAATACAAAAGAGAAAGAAAGAAAGAAAGAAAGAAAGGAAGAAAGTAGGCAAGAAAACAAACAAAAAGCATGAGAGACAGAAAGAAAGAAAGAGAGAAAGAAAAATAAAAGAATGAATGGATGCAAACAAAAATAAAGAAAGAAAGAAAGAAAGAACAAAAAAAGGAATGCTAAAGAAAGAAAGAAAGAAAGAAAATAAGAATGAAAGAAGAGAGACAGAAAAGGCAAAAATGACAGAAAAATACAAAAGAGAAAGAAAGAAAGAAAGAAAGAAAGGATGAATGAGGGCAGATAGAAAGAAAGAAAGAAAGAAAGAAAGTAGGCAAGAAAACAAACAAAAAGCATGAGAGAGAAAGAAAGAGATAGAGAAAGAAAAATAAATGAATGAATGGATCCAAACAAAAACAAATAAAGAAAGAAAGAACAAAAAATGAATGCTAAAGAAAGAAAGAAAGAAAGAAAGAAAGAAGAGAGAGAGAAAAAAAATAAGAATGAAAGAAGAGAGACAGAAAAAGCTAAAATGAGAGAAAAAAATACAGACAGACTGGACGAGTGAAAGGACACAAGAAAGAAAGATAAAGAAGAAAGAATAAATACAAACAGAAAAAAAGAAAGAGAAAGAGGAGTGATTAAACACATAATTGACAGAGATATAATGATTGGGAGAGAGAAAGTTAGTGATAGACAACAGTGAGAAAGAGAAAGCAAGTGTGTGTGTGGTGTGTGTGTGTGTGTATGTGTGTGTGTGTGAAATATAAAATGGTAGGAGGAGCAGTGGGCTGCGCTTTTATCTTTTTAACGTCAGAAAAGACGCGTCTCTCTGAAGAGCTGTTCTTTGATTCTCTCTCTTTGCTTCCTTCTTCCTCTAATTACTTTTTTTATTTTTTTTTTTGGTTAATGGCTTTTTTTGGCAAACGATGAGTCTGGGCATGAAAGAGAGAGAGAAAGAGAGAGAGAGAGAGAGAGAGAGAGAGAGACCAGAGAAGAGTAATGGGCAAACCCACTAATGAAGTGTGTCTCTGTAAGTGAGCATGTGTGTGTGTGTGTGTGTGTGTGTAGGGGCAAGGCAGGGTGTGTAATGTGATTTTAATGTCTATAATGATCCCGTGCAGCGGAGATGGCAAGCGTGCGCGGGGCGAGCGGAGGAACACAGGTGCGCCTCTGATAGAAATGTAAATTAATAAGCTGCCATTGGTGGGAACTAATCGAGCTGTCTGCGACAAGGCCTCCATTAGCCGCGTCTCCCTTTGTAAAAACGACAGTGCAGTTAAGTGACTGAGTAACCCGTCGGTTAACGTCATTTAACCTTTGCGATCCGAAACGTGCGGATAAAAAAAAAAAAAAAAAACAGCATGTCAAACTCTAATGCACTCGCCGAACGCTAATTACTCCATCTGCTGAATAATAAAAAAAACGCTTCTTTTGTGCTATGTACTTAGCTCTCTTTAAAAACAACATAGCGTTTTATTCTCAACACAAAAGCTGAGGTAATTTTTTCCCCTCCCCCACTCACAAACCCCCTCACCCACACCCACCCACTCACACACCCACACAGACACACACAGACACACACAGACACGCTGTCTCAGTCAAAAATATACAGATATTAATGCTGCGTTCAACTTTCCTTCAAAAGTGAAAAGTCAGAAAGCGGCATTTTTTTATCCTCTACGCGTTCAAGCTACAGAGAGACAAAACAATACAAAATGAAATATGGACGCCTCCGCGTTTGTCTTTTGTTAGCAACAAGCTAGCTTTTTCACTCCGATGTCTGAGGTAAACTATATATACAACTCCAAAAAAGCAGCAAGCGGTGCAGTGAAGGTTATAGATTTAACAGGTGAAGAGATGTCTGCATATATATATATATATATATATACACACACACACACACATAGAATCCTCATCTGCTGCGTGGGAGGTTGCGGGTTCGTTTCCCAGACAATGCACCAAATCCAGGCACTGGGGCTGCACATGATGGTGCGCTCGTAGATCCAGTCCCGATTCTGGACAAAATGGAAGGCCTGCATTAAAACCTGCAACAAATCAAATACATCTATCATTTAAAAAAAAAAAAAAAAAGATCTGGCAGAAAGTCCATGGGTGCGTTCCAATCAGCTTTAAGTTCCCTGTGAAGTGCACTGCAAAGGGTGACCAGCCATGTTAAGTGTGATTTCAAACTGCAGGGAGCAAAACTATGAAGTGTGAATGGTACACGGAAAGAACTGAACACTTTGTCTTCACTCTGCCGAAAGTGGAGCAAAAAAAAAGTGAGCAAATTTCCCATCAGTCACTGAGTTTTTAAAAAGTTTTTTTTTTTTTTTATGTCTATTATTATTATTATTATTATTATATTATTATTATTACTACAGTATTATTATTATTATTATTGAGGATCACATCATATTAATAGAAGACAACAATAAAAAAAATTCTAAAACAATCAAATAATTTATTCACAAGTTGTAAACATTTCAATTGTATATATTGTATAATGTTTTTTTGTTTGAATAAATATTCAATATTTAATTTCCATAATGTAAAATTCCCACAGTACCAGATTTCTAGCTAATGGAAAGGAAATGGTCATTTTTAAACCCTGTTATAATAAAACAATGCTATTTTAAACTTAGGGTTAGGGTTAAAAATTTTACCCTAAATTTGTCAAAAATGTCGAAAAATTGTCAAAAATTTTGTTTTCATGCAACGCATTCCCTCACTCACTCACTCACTCATTCACCTACTCACGATCATGCTCACCCACTCTTTTACTCACACACACTCGCATGCTTACTCACGCTCACTCTTTCACTCATTCACCAACTCTTTATCACATTCAATCTTTTACTCACTCAGCCACTAACTCAATCATTCTCATACTCACTCTCACACTCACTTTATTAAGCGCAAATGTGCAAATGTAAGCATAAAGTGCAAATGTCCTTCTAGTAAAGTCTGTGCACTTGTAAACCAGGCCTAGGTTTAAACAAGTGAATTAGGTTTACCCCTAATGTGATCTCATGTAACAAATGCCCCTCTTCTGGTTCGTCATTTACACGACATAGACACTAAAATGGTACGTTTTGTCGCGGAGTAAAATAAAACGAGTATGAAAAATAAAAATCATATTCTTAGAGAGATATTTCAGCTGGAGGATTGGAGCACACACACAGAAAGAAAAATAGACAGATACTGTAGATCAGGTCGTCTGCAGTATCCCAACCCATCCAAGTTACGTTAAAGTAAGCTACGCTACTAGTCTGTTTGTTTTTGCTAACTCTGGATTTGCCTGTGTGTGTACACTGTACACAATTAAATGGCTTTTTGCATGGATTGAGTATCTGAGCGATTTGAAAATCAATTAGCCCATTTAATGCTTTTAGCCACAGCAACACTTAGAATTTTAACTTTAATTTGATCCCATGTTAATGGTTTAATGTACAACAAACATGGATTTTAAAGCTCGTTCCGCTAACTTATTACATTTTGCTTTTAAATGAGTCACAAACCTGAAGCTATTTTCAAGAATAGAGTGACCAAATATATACAAATTATAGTTATCTAGCAATCATGCTAATGGCACAAGGGAATGAAGGACATTCTAAAAAGTTATTTTGAGATTGATTTCATTTTGATTTGGCGGCATGGTGGTCTAGTGGTTAGCACTGTCGCCGTGCACCTCCAGAGGTCCGGGTTTGATTCAGATCTTCTCTCTCTCTCTCTCTCTCTCTCTCTCTGATACAGAACAGAGCCGCCATCTCATCCATCGCTGAGGGTAGCTGATGCCCACTCAGAACCAGGGCCTGAGCAAGCTTATGGATCAGTTTGAGGACATGTTCTCCACCGACCCAGTGCTCACACACCTGGTGTCTGGGACTGACCGAGACACAGTACCTGGGGTGTCAGATCGGGCGCGGCATGCTAAAGCTGTAAAAGAAGAAAGTGGAGGCTGTCTAATCCTACCCTTGCCCAACGGCAGATAAACGGATACATGCCTTTTTGGGGCTGGCTAATTATTACCGACTGGCTGGAATTTTTTCTCCTCTGAGGCAGCAGAAAAAATCCAATCTCTTGAGGAAAGGACTGTCGGAGAAGGTCTGCTGGGCAGCCAAGGAAGAGCAGGCATTCAATACGTTGAAGACCCATCTCACCATCTCCCCCATCCTCCAGAACCCCGACTCCAATGCCTTGGACACTGGGCTTGGGGCAGTCCTTTCTAAGGAGTCTGATGGCAAAGAATATCTTGTACTTACAAAATCAGGGAGAAACTATGCAACCAATGAACAGGAGGTCCTTAGTAAAAAAGTCCTTGGCTCTGTGAGCAAGAATTTAGATAACGCAAAATCACATTTGTCTCCTGTCTCCCCAGACTCGAGTGCTTCCGAGTCTGGTTTTCCTAGGAGAAAGCCGCCTGCTGCGTTGCATGCATGAGACAAGTTCGTATAACAATATAATCAAAATAAAGGGGGGAAAAACATCATGATCTTGAGGAAGTTTGGATGAGGCATCTTCCCGTTGAGACAAATAACAAGATTTATTTATTTTTAAGTAGATTACACAGAGAAAGTGTACAGATTTGATTTAAACATGTGTGTTAAAATGCAGGTTGTTACAACAGAACCTGAACATGTCATATCATGTCTTTAAACTGTCTTAACTATATTTAATATTCATGTAAATATATTTTGTATCAAAAAAATGACGTAATAGCTCCTCAATTATGTGTTTTATTTATTGTCTTTGTGGTCGCTTTTTTTTTTTTTTGTAAGGTTTTAGATTTAAGCTAATCTTTTCATCTTAGCTTTTGATATTATGAACCAGGATTAAACTCACATTGAGTTGTTTATCTGAGACTTCTTATTTAGTAAACCGAATTGAAACAGTCTGCGGAGAATAAAGAGTCGCGACACATGGCGAATACGGTTTCTATTCATTCTGATTGCATTTTAACAAATCCAAGCTCGCATTCTGGTCCGAGTTCTGCACGAGTACTGTAGGTGCGCGTTTGTTTCATGTTCGTGAAGTAGCGCGTAGCCGCCGAGAGGCACTCAGCGTGGCTATAAATAGAGCTCTTTGTAAGATGAATTGATTAATTGCGCAGTAAGAACAGCAGTCAAGAGCTACCAGATGAATTCCAACCCAGCATCGAGCGTTCTCTAACGTTCTTGCTCTTTCTCCTTCTCTCACACAGACATGAGTTCACGCGTAAACATGGAGGAGATGTTCAGGATATGAATCATGAGGGGGATTTTCTTTGGCGGGAGATAAAGCGTGACTCAAAAGCGGTGTGAAAGAGCGTCACTGCGTGCATCAGACCCCCCCGGGGCTCGATTACAATATTCAAACCCACATTACTTAAAAGATTAGTCATTGAAAACACTTAGTATGAAAAAAAAATAAAAATACAGTAGTATGAAAATATTACAATCAGCTATACACACGAGGACAAAATTGTTGGTACCCTTCGGTCAATGAAAGAAAAACTCACCATGGTCACATAAATAACTTTAATCTGACAAAAGTAATAATAAAAAAAAAATCTATGAAAGTTAACCAATGAAAGTCAGACATTGCTTTTCAACCATGCTTCAACAGAATTATTTAAATAAAATAAACTCATGGAACAGGCCTGGACAAAAATGATGGTACCCCTAGAAAATACTGAAAATAATGTGAAAATAAAGGGACATGTTAATTCAAGGTGTGTCCACTAATTAGCATCACAGGTGTCTACAATCTTGTAATCAGTCAGTGGGCCTATATATAGGGCTCCAGGTCGTCACTGTGTTGTTTGGTGACATGGTATGTACCACACTCAACATGGACCAGAGGAAGCGAAGGAAAGAGTTGTCTCAGGGGATTCGAAAGAAAATTATAGACAAGCATGTTAAAGGTAAAGGCTATAAGACCATTTCCAAGCAGCTAGATGTTCCTGTGACTACAGTTGCACATATTATTCAGAAATTTAAGATCCATGGGACTGTAGCCAACCTCCCTGGACGTGGCCGCACGAGGAGAATTCATGACAAATCAAAGAGACGGATAATCCCAATGGTAACAAAAGAGCCCAGAAAGACTTCTAAAGAGATCCAAGGTGAACTTCATGCTCAAGGAACATCAGTGTCAGATCGCACCATCCGTCGTTGTTTCAGCCAAAGTGGACTACATGGGAGACGACCAAGGAGGACACCATTGTTGAAAACAAATCATAAAAAAAGAGAAATGTGCTGGCCAGTGTCAGAAAGCTGGGTCTCAGTCGCAGGTCATGGGTCTTGCAACAGGACAATGACCTAAAACACAGAGGAAAGAGGAAAACATTGGACTATTCTAAAGTGGCCTTCTATGAGCCCTGACCTCAATCCTATTGAGCATCTTTGGAAGGAGCTGAAACATGCTGTCTGGAAAAGGCGCCTTCAAACCGGAAACAACTGGAGCAGCTCGCTCATGAGGAGTGGGCCAAAATACCTGCAGAGAGGTGCAGAAGTCTCACTTGCAGTTACAGGAATCGTTTGATTGCAGTGATCGCCTCAAAAGGTTGTGCAACAAACTATTAAGTTAGGGGTACCATCATTTTTGTCCAGGCCTGTTCCATGAGTTCCTTTTGTTTTTATAATTCTGTTGAAGCATGGTTGAAAAGCAATGTCTGACTTTCATTGGTTAACATTCATAGAATGCTTATTTATTATTACTTTTGTCAAATTAAAGTTATTTCTGTGACCATTGTGAGTTTTTCTTTCATTGACCGAAGGGTACCAACAATTTTGTCCACGTGTGTACATAAGGTGTTTTTTTTGTTAGTTTTTTTTTTCTCCAGGTACACTGGGACAGAGGGGATAACCGCACAGCTCTGTTCACGTTAACACAGTTCACCTTCTCATTTATTCGTCTATATAAAACTTTCAAACCTTCTTCTATTCACTATGATGAGTTTGCAGGTATACCAAAACTACTCGAAGAAACATACCTTTATTATTATTATTATTATTATTATTGTTGCAAAATTATTTTCTATAGCAAATAATGTAAATTATTACCAATTTCCAACACTATAATCCTATTTTTGTATATAAAACCAATTAAACCATTTAGAAAAGACATGTACATGAAGTAACATATGACAAAAAGTAGATATTAAACCTCACATGATTAGATGATTCCTCTTAGCATCGGCTGCTTTAAAAATGAAACTGAAAGCGGCTCCCTTTTCTTCTTGCTACTGTTCTTGCTAAAATGCATGGGACCCGCGGTGCTGTTTCTTCACTAAATCTCACACTAAATGCAAAAACTCCAAATATATATATATATATATATATATATATATATATATATATATATATATATATAAACTTGCTTCACTTGTCTTTCCACTGACACAAGCAAGTTTTGAACGGCTCCCCGACATTCATGCAACTTAGCCGCCATTCGTTTCGCTGGCTCGTGTACCAAAAATGTTTTGGATGCTAAGGCAAATTTTTTGCAGATTTTCAGTTCCTAAGACGAATATTCAAAAGTTCATACTGTATGCTGAGGTACTGCTTTACATCCTACAGATAATAAAAAAAAATGCTACTAACATACTGTATAATAATTCCTAGTTTAGCGATCTACTAAAGATAACCATTAGCTGCACGCTACAACTACAAGCTATTTCTAGCATTAAAAAAAAAATGCTACAAAATAACATACTGTATAATAATTCCATGAGTTACAACGATCTATAAAGATAATCATTTAAAATGCTGCATGCTACTTGCTTCACTTGTCTTTCCACTGACACAAGCAAGTTTTGAACGGCTCCCCGACATTCATGCAACTTAGCCGCCATTCGTTTCGCTGGCTCGTGTACCAAAAATGTTTTGGATGCTAAGGCAAATTTTTTGCAGATTTTCAGTTCCTAAGACGAATATTCAAAAGTTCATACTGTATGCTGAGGTACTGCTTTACATCCTACAGATAATAAAAAAAAATGCTACTAACATACTGTATAATAATTCCTAGTTTAGCGATCTACTAAAGATAACCATTAGCTGCACGCTACAACTACAAGCTATTTCTAGCATTAAAAAAAAAATGCTACTAACATACTGTATAATAATTCCTAGTTTAGCGATCTACTAAAGATAATCATTAGCTGCATGCTACAACTACAATCTATTTCTAGCATTTAAAAAAAATGCTACTAACATACTGTATAATAATTCCTAGTTTAGCAATCTACTAAAGATAACCATTAGCTGCATGCTACAACTACAAGCTATTTCTAACATTTAAAAAAAAAATGCTACTAACATACTGTATAATAATTCCTAGTTTAGCGATTTACTAAAGATAACCATTAGCTGCATGCTACAACTACAAGCTATTTCTAGCATTAAAAAAAATGCTACTAACATACTGTATAATAATTCCTAGTTGAGCGATCTAATAAAGATAATCATTAGCTGCATGCTACAACTACAAGCTATTTCTAGCATTTAAAAAAAATGCTACTAATATACTGTATAATAATTCCTAGTTTAGCGATTTACTAAAGATAACCATTAGCTGCACGCTACAACTACAAGCTATTTCAAGCATTAAAAAAAAATGCTACTAACATACTGTATAATAATTCCTAGTTGAGCGATCTAATAAAGATAATCATTAGCTGCATGCTACAACTACAAGCTATTTCTAGCATTAAAAAAAATGCTACTAACATACTGCATAATAATTCCTAGTTTAGCGATCTAATAAAGATAATCATTAGCTGCATGCTACAACTACAAGCTATTTCTAGCATTTAAAAAAAATGCTACTAACATACTGTATAATAATTCCTAGTTTAGCGATTTACTAAAGATAACCATTAGCTGCACGCTACAACTACAAGCTATTTCAAGCATTAAAAAAAAATGCTACTAACATACTGTATAATAATTCCTAGTTTAGCGATCTAATAAAGATAATCATTAGCTGCACGCTACAACTACAAGCTATTTCTAGCATTAAAAAAAATGCTACTAATATACTGTATAATAATTCCTAGTTTAGCGATTTACTAAAGATAACCATTAGCTGCACGCTACAACTACAAGCTATTTCAAGCATTTAAAAAAAAATGCTACTAACATACTGTATAATAATTTCTAGTTTAGCGATTTACTAAAGATAACCATTAGCTGCAATCTACAACTACAAGCTATTTCAAGCATTAAAAAAAATGCTACTAACATACTGTATAATAATTTCTAGTTTAGCGATTTACTAAAGATAACCATTAGCTGCAATCTACAACTACAAGCTATTTCAAGCATTAAAAAAAAATGCTACTAACATACTGTATAATAATTCCTAGTTTATTTCAAGCATTAAAAAAAAATGCTACTAACATACTGTATAATAATTCCTAGTTTAGCGATTTACTAAAGATAACCATTAGCTGCACGCTACAACTACAAGCTATTTCAAGCATTAAAAAAAAATGCTACTAATATACTGTATAATAATTCCTAGTTTAGCGATTTACTAAAGATAACCATTAGCTGCACGCTACAACTACAAGCTATTTCAAGCATTAAAAAAAAATGCTACTAACATACTGTATAATAATTCCTAGTTTAGCAATTTACTAAAGATAACCATTAGCTGCACGCTACAACTACAAGCTATTTCAAGCATTAAAAAAAATGCTACTAACATACTGTATAATAATTCCTAGTTTAGCGATTTACTAAAGATAACCATTAGCTGCACGCTACAACTACAAGCTATTTCAAGCATTAAAAAAAAAATGCTACTAACATACTGTATAATAATTCCTAGTTTAGCGATTTACTAAAGATAACCATTAGCTGCACGCTACAACTACAAGCTATTTCAAGCATTAAAAAAAAATGCTACTAACATACTGTATAATAATTCCTAGTTTAGCGATTTACTAAAGATAACCATTAGCTGCACGCTACAACTACAAGCTATTTCAAGCATTAAAAAAAAATGCTACTAACATACTGTATAATAATTCCTAGTTTAGCGATTTACTAAAGATAACCATTAGCTGCACGCTACAACTACAAGCTATTTCAAGCATTAAAAAAAAATGCTACTAACATACTGTATAATAATTCCTAGTTTAGCGATTTACTAAAGATAACCATTAGCTGCATGCTACAACTACAAGCTATTTCTTGTAGTTATATCACTAGCAGCTACATCTGCTAACGCATGCTAAAGTAGAAGAATGCCACTGCTATATAGCTTGAAAATAATTTTTTTTTATCATTTCAAAATCAAATTTGATCAAAATCAATATTTTGATTAATAAAAAAATAAAGAAACAAAGAAATATAAATAGCAACCAAAAATGTGCATAGGGTTTGCGTGTTAATATTAAGCTTCAGTTATGACCTGTAGCCATGTTAGCATACAGGTCCATATTGCTTGATTAAGACACACTTATATAGAATGCTGTTCTAAATAGAGTCCTTTAAAAGACTCATGTTTGTTCGGTTATTTGATTCATTCTGATTTGTGCACTTGGACAAAAAGCACTGAAACTGAAAAAAAAACGGCTCATAATTATTGCTATTAATGGAATGCTTTGCTTGTATGTGCACTTTTTAAAATAATTCTTTACATACATTCAAATCTGAGTCTTTGAACTCATGAGAAGTGAAAGTCAAATCTTTTTTAAAGCGCTACAAGGCGATCGCAAAGACGAAAACTCATGCATTCGTTTAAACGAAATCATGACAGATATACGGTATAGTGTAAAGCCGCGAGCAGCTTTGTTGGATAATCATAAAGGAAGTCTTGGATCTGATGTGAGAAAGAAAGTAACGATTTAGTGATCGATTCTGAACCACCTTAGTGACTCGTTTGAGAACTCCGTGAATTAAGCGTATCTAGCACCGATAATAAATAGTGATTACTAGCAGTAAGCCGTGCGCGCGGGGTCAGAGTACAAATGCAGTGTTTAATGTGCGTTAATACTCCATAATACTGCGAGACAGAAGAGGAAGGGAAAAATCAATGTGACTCATAACTCCCACTCGGAAAATCAGACTTTCTCGAGGGCTCAGACTTCCTCGAGTCAATAAGCATCGTCTGCTGATTACAGACCTCCGAAGATGTATCGCTGAAGCCTCGTATGGAAATGCGGGCGTGTCTCAGAGACCTTATGCGGACGTCTACGGGCAGAAAGAGGAACGGAAATTATCGGGAATTTAATTTATTAAGAGGAAGTCTGATTTTTTAATAAGGATGCCTGCTAGGTTGCATCGTCAGGCCGTACTGTTGTTGATTATTTTCCAAAATATGCATAATACTAAGTAGTGGGACTTTTCTTAACAGTTTCAATTGTGTTATTTAGCAACATAGTGAAGAGAGACAGAAAGAGAGAGAGAGATAAAAAAAAAAAAAGTTGATTGATCTACGCAAAGAGGAGTACAGTTTCCGAGGCCTGCGTGTAAACTAAACCACCATCTCTCTTTCTTTGAGTCTGGGACTGCCATATGCTGAGTGGTGCGACGGAGATAAGAGAGATGGATAGAACTTGAATGAAAGGGTGGAATGGAGAGAGACGGGAGAGTTATCTCTAAAACCGGCTTATCTCGTCTGTACCCTTGCCCTCTGCTGAGAGTGTCCCATCTAGCTAACAGAGACATCATTGTTAGCACAAACACACACACACACATGCACACACATACACACACACGGAAGTGCACCCAAGACCAGGTATGTGTTTTCCTCTTGAAAGAGAAGCTCAAAGCTCTTCATTGAATGAAGACTAGGACACTCGTACATCATCACACACACTCACACGTGCGCGCTAAATTCAGGCCCTGCCAGCTATCTATACCAAGCAATTAATAACACTTACTCAGGAAAGCCAGCGTCTGCCGTCCGTTAAGACGTACACACAGCCAGCTATCTGCAGAATTAGCGGTAATAAAAATATAATCACATCATAATTACAGTGTAATGACGGGCTCTCGCTCCAGCCCTGCGCACCGGCTCCCGTCTTGCTCCAGAGCGACTGATGAGTTGCTTAATTGCGAGTCCTTTTCCTTCCGACTCACCGTGCTTATGGAGGATTAAAGCCGTTTGAGTGGAAACGGAAATATTCTCATTTTCGTCACGGCACTCGATGCGAGGCTGTAATTCTCAAATGTGAAGTGATCACATTTTCTGCTAAACAAACTGCCACAACTGTGGGTTTCAGTAAAGCAAAAGCACAGCCTGCGACGTTCATCAAGTGTTTCTTCAAATTCCTGTTGTCCTTAAAAGAAACGGAGTCAAACTAATGGCAACATTCGTAGAAAATGTTTATCAGTTTCCAGTCATTGTGTCGACTCAGATTGCTGGCCTTGGAATCCAAGGTGGCCTTCTGCAGCTCATGCGTGCATCCTGCGATGCTTTTCTGTTTACCACAGTTAATCTTTTTAAAATCCTTTTTAAAAAATTATTTATTCATTTATTTATTTATTTATTTATTTTCCCCCGATTTTCTCTCTAATTTAGTCGTGTCCAATTCCTCCCCGTCACTAGGGGGCGCTCCCACATTAAGCCTACTACTAAGACTCAGCCTGGAGGGCCGAAAACTGTCACGTGTTTCCTCCGACCTACGTGACGCCAGCCGACCGCCTCTTTTTCGAACTCTTTTCGGTCACGCACCGTTGGGGGCGGAGTAACACACTCGGAGGACGGCGCTATCCGCTCCTTCCGCTTGCGCGAGCTCACAGGCATCCCTGATTGGTTGTAGACACGTGATTAATGTGGGAGCACTAAGTACCTCTCATCCCTCCCCTCTGAGAGAGCTCGGCCAATCAGCTCTCTCTAGACCTCCGGCTGCGAGAGGTTACAGCATCACCTGAGAATCGAACTAAGGAATAACTATTTTTTTATTTCTCTTGGTTTCTGTCTACAGTCAAACACTTTGAGACAGTCGCAGGATGGTTGTAACTTCTGATTCGCAGTGGACTTGTTCGAACACTCGCCATAACCTCTGACTGCATCATTATAACCAAATTCGGTGCAAACGGCCAGCAAAACCAATTAAACTCATTTAAAGCATTGTTATGTCTATAGAATCCACTCTCATAACATTTGTCAATTATGTTGCTTAGCAACTGAAGCTCACTGTTCAAAGACTATTGACCTTTTGCATGTGACGTCATGACCTCTATCCAACATAGCTCCGCCCACTTCTGAATGGCGAACGGGACGTCACTTACTGGAAGGCGATGCCAAAACTCCCGTTTACTCCCGTAAAACCGTTGTGCCAGGTCGTGTGCAGATCAGATGGTCCACTGGAGAAGCCGAACAACAACTAAATATATAATAAAAGGTAGCGAGGTTTGACTGGTGTATCACACCATATAAACCAGTCCAGGTTTAAAAATTGTCCTTGTATCCAGATGAATGTGTAAACTGTTTTTCTCCTGCTCAGTCCTACATTCGTAATAACCGGTCCGAACAGCTTCTCCTTCTAACGACTCAGAGTTGGTGAATTGAAGGCAATTAAAACAAGCAGAACAATCCAATTTTCATCACAGCAAATCCAAACAAGGAGGAGAGTAATACGTTGGCTGTCAGCGTAATGAGACGATTTGCATATTACAATCTGGCTACCTGGAGACGCGCTCGGGTTCCAACCCAGACAAACGCATCGCATCGTATCGGTATCGAAACTGCAAGCGAGCAAACGTGCCTCTAGACCTGGCTTGTGATTTCTCTGCGGTTCTTCAGCTCTTCAAATAAAGTCCCACAGGGGGAATAAAGCTTGGGATTAAAAATAATCTCAACTGCAAACCGCGTTACGAGTATTAAAGCCGCTCGGTAAAACGGTGCCGTGATATTAAACTAGAAAAGTCGTCGCCAAATTGTCCAGGGAGCAATTTTTAACCAAGACATTACTCATTACAGAACGTTTAACCCAAATACACAGCGAGCCAATATAATGACCAAATCCAGCTGTTTTGGGATGAAGCCTGTATGGAATTCCACCTTTATTTAGAAACTCCTGAGTCAACACTGTGTGTTATTGCTGTCTACTCCATCTCCTCTCCCCAGAGCATATGTGTGTGTTCTGTGTGTGTGTTGAAACGGAATAAAAAGAGCCGAGCCGGCCGTTCCTCTTCTCGTTTTATCATTCTCGCTCCCCTCCTTGTTGTTGGGGGGATTTGGCAGATCCATAATGAAGAGCGTGCGCTCTCATCTCACACGACCAAGAATTACCATCGTGGCTGATCAATTACGTTCTCGTGATGTCTTTTCTCTCCAGAGGACGAAGGGAATGAGGGAAAGACGGGAAGGGGCGTAAGGAGGGATGTCAGTCAGGTGGCATGGAGAGACGGAGTGGGTGGTCTGTTTAGCTTCTCTGTTCCACTGATAATGAAGGAAATAATAATAATAATAATAAGTATATAAAAATGATAAAAGTGTTACTTGAACCTCTTGGACTAAAGGGGTGTTTCTTTCTTTTCTTCTTTCATGGTTTTATTCATAAGGGTGACTTGTTATATGATCGCTAATGCCTTTCTTTCACAAGTTAATGAATTCTGAGTGTTGGAGATTCTACTGTAAATGTAGACTGTAACCTGGGAGGTGTGTGTTGAAGATGTGTACAGTACGTTTCCCTTGAGGTTCTGAATAATACAGTACCCATCATGCTCAGGGAAGATTGTGACAGATATGGTGTCAGATTAGCAAAAGATAGCTAGTTGGCTAGAATTTGAAATCCGGTCTTGGCTTATAGTAGATTAGACAGCTAAAGCTTAATACGTTTGGAAAATGACATGGACTTACAGCTACTCAGCTGCTTAAGCAACAACAACAACAACAACAACAACAACCATGTATAAGTACTGTACTGTAATTTCCCTAATCTCTCTCGCTCTGTCTCCCGTCTCCTTTTTTTTTTTTTTTGGCATATTTGTCACTTAAATTCAGATCATCAAACAAATTTGAATATTGCACAAAGATAACCCGAGTAAATACAAAATACAGTTCATGTATGATGTACTTCATTTATTAAGGGGAAAAAGCTGTCCAAATTTACCCGGCTCTATTTGAAAAAGTAATTTTTTGGAAAGCTGAGTTAAATTTCACTTGCCGCACTCGGACCTGATTACTTCCAGACTTATTGGATCAGGAAACCTGGCGTAAAGACCCGAACATCATACCAACAGTCAAACATTGAGGTGGTCGTGTGATGGTCTGGGGCTGATTTCCAGCTTTAGGACCTGGACAACTTGCCATAATTGATGGAACCTTGAAGTCTGCGCTCTACTAGAAAATCGTGAAGGAGAATGTTCATGACCTCAAGCTCAAGCGCACTTTATGCAGCAGGACAATGATCTGAAGTCCACCTCTGAAAGGCGAAAAAAATACAAAATTAAGGTTTTCGAGTGGCCTAGTCAAAGTCCAGACTTACATTCTGCTGCACGACATTAAACAGGCCAATCATGCTTAAAAAAAAAAAAAAAAAAAAACCCTCCAATGTAAAAGAATGAAGAAAATTATAAATCCGCAAAGAAGACCGGGACAAAATTTCTCCATAGACTCACTGCCAGTTATCACAATAGCTTGATTGCAATCATGTTCGCGAAGAGTGGTTATTAGATTATTATTAAGCTTAGCGGCTTTACTCGGATTATCTTTGTTTAATATTAGAATTAGTTTGATGATCTGAATTATTTATCATTTAACCATTTATGGACATCAAAGCACAACCAGTTGCAGCTGCTTTAGTTTCTGAATGGACTCGATGCACATTTCAAGACTATAAGATTACAGACCTAAAGAAAATCTCAGCGTCCCTTTAAAGCGAATTTTTGTTCTATATGCAGCACCTTCTCATAGACACGCCCACACCTCTACTGTATTTTTGGCCTTCAAACTCGAAAGTATACAAAACTCAAAACCGTTCCCATTCCATGATATGGATTTAAAACATTCTCCATTCGCCTTCATGAGCCTCAAGCCACGCCCACTAGGAACCAATCTCATTTTTATATACAGTATATGGTCTTTAAAAATATGTCATCTATTTTCTGTTTTTTTTTTTTTTTTCTTTTCTTCTGTAGAAATGCCCTGATGGACTCGTTCCTCTGAAGCCATCATCTCAAAAGTGCTTTTCTGCATTTTTTTTTTTTTTTATCTTATGAAGGTGGAAAAAAAATGTAATAAGAAAAAAAACGCCAATACTGTACTGAAAATGTAGTAATGACACAATTTCCCTTTTAAAGCAAATGTAGCTGATCATCTGAGACATACTCGGTGTCTGTAATGTGTGTGTAAATGTGTGTGATTTGATTTGTATAGTACATTTTATTCTGTATTCTGTACAAAAACGCCATGTTGTCTTATTAAACGTGTTATGTACAACCGGTGTGTCAGTAGCACAAGTACAAGTAATACTGATGCCAAAGTGATAAACTGTACTTAACATTAATAAACATAACATTTCTGTTTATGTCTAAATAGTTGTCGTGAAACCTGTTTATATTGTACACTCGTTCTTTATAAGTGTTTCTTTTACTTTCATAATCTACTGTAGCTTTTTGATTATTTGTTTGTTTGTTTTAACATTTCCTAACTTGACTTTAACCATCAGCCAACACATAAGGTAAGTCTTTTTTTTTTTTTTTTTTTTAACACAAGTCTGTGCATTTATTATCAATCATTTAAATATAAAAGAAATGCATGTACAGCAGGCTTCCTTTAAAAATATAACGAAGGCGACCCTTCCGGTGCAGCGATGCATCATGTGAATACGGTAAATATTGCACGTCATTAGCGGCTCCATGCAGCAGCTGCGGTTAATACGAACACGCCATCACAGACTGATGAGTTAAACCGCTGATCATGCTCCTGCTGCGACTCTCTACATAGAACCTTAAAACTGCATCCTTCAGTCCCGAGTCACACCGAAGACCTCAGGACGTGACGGACGCACATCATTTAACCGCAAACAGCTGCAGTCTGCAAAAGCTTCGGTCCACAGCTGGAGTTTCGAACCGTATCTAAGTTATACGTTAAAGAGACGTGAAGAAACACAATTGAGTTGCAGTCACTTAAAATTTTTTTTATATATATATTTTTTAAACCATCTGTCATGTTTAAGGAAAAAAAAAAACAAATAAATAAATGACGCTGTTGTTTTGTTTAATCACATCTGGTGAAAAAAAAAAAAAAAACATTAGGAAAAAAAAAATCTCGGAACGATGGCAAAACCCCGGTTTAATGGTGTCACCGCGTTCGTCTTCACCTCCGCGTGCTAATGGTTTGAGATGACAGGACATTTCTGCCCTTCCTACGTCGTTCCACACAGCTGTACCGGCCGTATGCTTCTGTCCAATCTGCCTTTACACATCTGGCTAATTAGCGCGCTTTGCCAGTCTGACAAGCTAGCTCGCACCAATTTTGTACATTCTACTCATTAAGTAGAGGAACCAAAAAACGCATCTGCATCTGTTCAACCTGTTGCAGGAGACAGAGAAAAATAAATTAATTAATTAATTAAAGAAAAAAGAAAAGAAATCTTTATATTTTGCAACTGCTGAAGAAACTAATTTGAGACGCTTTCATTTTGAGGCGTAATTATCATCAGAAACAAACAGATGAGTGTTATTAAACTGGTGGGTGTGAGACTCCAGCATGCTGCTTATTGCAGAATCCATAGAAATGCACATAATTTATTATTATTATTATTATTATATTATTATTATTATTATTATTATTATTATTACACAGAAGCATTGTGGTTAGCACTGGATCCTTACATCTCGAGGCGAGGGGTCAAGTTGCACCTTTACAGTAGGTCTGTGTGTATGTGTATGTGTGTGTGTGTGTGTGTGTGTGTGTGTGTGTGTACAGTATATGTGTGTGGTTACAGTACAGTATGTGTGTGAGTGAGTGTGTGTGTGCTGTATGTGTGTGTGTGTGTGTGTGTGTGTGTGTGTGTGTGTGTGTGTGTACAGTATGTGTGTGTGTGTGTGTGTGTGTGTGTGTATGTACAGTATGTGTGTGTGTACAGTATGTGTGTGTGTGTACAGTTTGTGTATGTGGTTAAAGTACAGTATGTGTGTGAGTGAGTGTGTGTGTGCTGTATGTGTGTGAGTGTGTGTGTGTGTACAGTATGTGTGTGTACAGTATGCGTGTGTGTGTACAGTATGTGTGTGTGCATGTACAGTATGTGTGTATGTACAGTATGTGTGTGTGTGTGTGTGTGTGTTTGTGTGTACAGTACAGTATGTGTGTGAGTGAGTGTGTGTGTGTGTGTGCAGTATGTGTGGTTGTGGTGTGTGTGTTGTGTGGTGTTGTGTGTACAATGTGTGGGTGTGTGTGTGTGTGGTGTGTGTGTGTGTTGTTGTGTGAGAGTATGTTGTGGTGTGATGTGTGTGTGTACAGTATGTGTGTGGTTACAGTACAGTATGTGTGTGAGTGATTGGTGTGTGCCTGTATGTGTGTGTGTGTGTGTTGCAGTATTGTGTGTGTGTGTGGTGTGTGTGTGTGTGTGTTTGTGTGTACAATGTGTGTGTGTTGGTGTGTGTGTGTTTGTACCAGTATGATGTGTGTGTGTGTGTGTGTGTGTACACTAGTGTGTGTGTTGTGTGTGTTTGTGTGGTGGTACAAGTAATGTGTGTGTGTGTGTGTGTGTACAGTGTGTGTGTGTGTGTGTGTACAGTGTGTGTGTGTGTGTGTGTGTGTGTACAGGATGTGTGTGTGTGTGTGTGTAATGGGCTGTACAGGGTGTGGGCATCTTGTTTCCTTAGGTCATTATTATTAAGATGGAGTTTGCATGTTCTCCCCGTGCTTGGTGTGTTTCCTCCTCTGACAGGTTAATTGCTGTTTCCGAATTGCCTGTAGTGTGTAAACGACTGTGTGGCCGGTGATTGGTTGGTGCCATGTCCAGGGTGTGCCCCGCCTCGTGCCCTAAGGCTCCTAGTACTCTACAGGTTCCAGGCCCCTCGCGACCCTGAAAACAGGATAAAGCAGTATTGAGATGAGTGAGTGGATTATTATGATTATTATTATTATTATTATTATTATTATTATTATTATTATTATTAATTGTAGTAGTAGTAGTCATTCATCTTATTTTATTTACAGTCACTCAAGAGTCTATCCATGAGGTGGGGTACACCGGTGATGAGCTCCGGGTCGATCACAGAACACAACACACATTCACACACTCACATACCCGTTCACACCGAGAGACATCACTAGTTCTCACCATGTTTTATGTGAATGCGTCACGTCTTATACTAACGGCAGATGTACAGTATAAATACGCTCATGGTGTTGTTATGGTGTGAATCTGACTCCGCCCACTTATTCAGTTCGGGCCACGGCGGACCCTGCTGAGATAAAGTGACAGGATGAATTCCTGTGTTCTTCTGCTTAATTTTTTTTTTTTCTTGTGGTTATTATTCATATTCTGAATGCCGTCCTTTCAAAAAGCATTTGATCTCGTTTGCAGCTCGAGCGACTGCAGACTTTCTGTGAGTATTACTCTCGCTATATGAAATAAGAATTTTATCATCCCACTTTAGAGGATTGTCAGGATTGGATTAGATGGCTCAGCCAGAGCGAGCGAGCCAGAGAGAGAGAGAGAGAGAGAGATGCAGAGTCGTGTGAGTGTGTTTCTGACTCGCTGCCAGGTGAAACAGCCCGGGTGGCCGCGCCCGGCCGTAACCACACAATAACTAAATTACACCGAATCCACAGAATCAACAGAGAATCTGAAACAGGAGGATCGATACCCGAGCTGAAAGAGCAAGGTCTGAGGATTTGAGATGTGACGAAAGGATGAATTAATAACACATGATATTAAGTGCACACACACACACACACACACACACACACACACACACACATGTATGTCCACCCATAAGGCATTTTCACGGAGCTGCGAAAACCTAATCAAGGGTGACTTGACTTTGCTTCAAGGATTTGTACATGTCAGTGTTTGTCTGTGTGTGTGTGTGTGTGTGTGTGTGTGTGTGTGTGTGTGTGTGGTGTCCAGGACAACTTCAGTAGCAGGAATAAAGAAAGAAAGAGAGAGTAGGAGAAAGACAGGGAAGATTTATGGTGTGGAACTGGGCTGACAGGACTGAGAACAGAACGATTGTGTAAGTAAGGAACAACACACACACACACACACACACACACACACACACACACACAGCTGCTTAGTACAGTACGTGTTTGGCCAATAATGTTCCGTTATCCTGTTATAACCGCATCTGGGCGTCTCTGAGAGTAAAGAGAGAGAGCGAGAGGTCGTTGGAGGTGGAGTCATGCTCATCTTCCTGACGCTCCTCCGTGGCATTTTGGGTAAAATAATCAGAACGTGTCTCCGAAGGGGCCGTCTGTAATAAAGCCTCGGAGACGGCCGGGGGTATTATGGGATGTACGGGAGCTTTGAGATGAGAGACTAATGGAGCCTGAGGTCCCCAGGAACGTCACGGAAGCGCCGCAGATCCCAGGGAAACAACAAGGCGGCGTACGGAAATAGAAATGAGACTGACGCAAAGGTCAGGGAGGCTGGAGCGAAAGGGATGAGACGCCTCCGAGACGCTCGCCACGCCGCGCTGCCACACTTAACTCTGAAAGTTCCACTCCGAACGGCTCCGGTTCAGGCCCCGCCCTGGCAGCGCCACCGCTCGCTCTCACCTATCAGTAGGCTTCGTTTAGACGCTGCTCATGGCTAGCGCAGTCCGTGAATCCTTTATTAAACTCTTCCAAGGAGCAACGTGAGCAAATATCAGCTGTCTGGATTCACTTGTTGTGTTAAAAGGTAGGGTTCTAGTCCCTCTCATTCTCAGCCCCATTTTCACCCAAGGAGGCACAATGAATCCAGGAATCTCACTCACTCACTCGCTCATCATCATCATCACTTATCGCTTCATCCTGTGTACTGGGTCATGGACACACACACACACACACACACACACACACACACACTACAGGCAATTTGGGAATGTCAATTAGACTAATGAATGTCTTTGGGCTGTGCGAAGAAACTGGAGCACCTGGAGGAAACATGCAAACTCCATGCACACAAACCCCGAGGTGGGAATCGAACCCGTGACCCTGGCGGTGCAGGGCGACAGTGCTAACCATTACGCCAAGTAAAAAGAACTGTCAACTCCCACACGTTCTGTTTTCAGGTAAAATAAAAGAAATACAGAGTCGAGATGTTTTTGTAAGTGCACCTCCAGATATTACTCTGCCAAAGAATAATGACTTTTATCACCAAGTTTCTCAGGCTGAGAGTCTAAAGTTGAGGATTCTTCTTTTTTTTTGTTTTAATTTAAACTTTAAAGGTTGCTTTTCTGTCAGCCGGCGCTAAATAATTGACCGCTCTTATTATCATTTCAGAACAATAAGCCTTTAGTGTTTGGATGTGCCACTCAAAATGAAACTGGGATCATCTGCTTCATTTTATCCTCTCTCTCACTCTCTCTCTCTCTCTCTCTCTCTCTCTCTCTCTTGATCTTGATCTTTCAGATTTTTTTTTTATATATTCTATTTAATCTAATTTTCTCTTAATTTTTTTTACTATGTACATTGTTAAGTTTGAACGTTTAGCGAGGTGAGACAGATTCACGCGGCCTGTAAGTCTGTCGCATGCGTCACGAAGAGCGATAAAACATCCAGGTTGTGCATTTTCTGGAAGGCTTTAATGACAGACGCGATTTGCTCTTGAGGTTGACTGTCAGATCATGATCACAGGGTGAAGACCACGTTTTTTATTATTATAATTATTATTTTTTTTTAACTTTTATTTTATTCCTTTTGCTACATGTTTTATGCGCGCTTCAGCTACAAAGCAATCAGTCCGGCTATAAACTCAGCAGTCACGACACCCAGTAGCACAAGGTAATGATGATACTGTCATATAACGCAACGTTTGAATGGAACTCTTAAATTTCTGCTTTTAAAAACAAACACTAACACTTAATGTTTAAGCGACTAGTCGTCTGAGATCACTGTTGCTAGGCAACTGGGTAATATGGATGCCGATCTGAAGCTAGCTAATGAATGAGGCTTTGGATCCACTGATTGCTAACCGGGCTAGAATTTAACCATTTATTTATTTATTTATTTATATGTATAATATATATATTATATATATATATATATATATATTATATATATATATATATATATTTTTTTTTTTTTTTTTTTTTTCTTTTTTTTTTTAAGTTAAAAACGTGTTTAACACAAAATGTCATCTGAAGAACCAATCATGGCGCTACAATTTTATTTGTATTTGTGAGTTTCTTGAAGAGCAGTTATTCTGGAACGGACCTTAAAACAACAGTACAGTGGAACCTCGGTTCACGAGTTCGAACAAATCTTTGATGGCCAAAAGAATTCGCCTAACAATAGTTTCTGTTCACAAACTGTTCCTCAGAACGCGACCCAGAAACTGCCACCCCAGACCGCCGCTGTCAGCTTAACAAAGCCGCGCAGTTTTGCTCAGCCCACCGTCACGGATCATCGCGCACATGATAAAAGAATTTTGAGCAAAATCAAGTGACGTCCAAGCCTCTGCCGAGAAGCATTATCCGAACAAAAGTGTGGCGAACAGAGTGCTACACCTTCTGTCAACAGGTGTCCATCTTGTGCAGCACAGTTAATAAAAAAAAAATAATCTCTCTGGATAGACTTTTTAGGGAAAACGGCTGCCGCGTATTGACCAGAGGCCAAGAAACAAGAGAGAAAACCCCCATGAAACCGTCTCTCATGAAGACCTTCACAGGAAAGCAAGACTAAAACTTAGAGTCACCAGCCTCAGGAATCATCAATTAACAAGCAGCAACTCAGATTAGAGCCGTTATGAAGCTTTACAGAGCAGAAGTAGCAGATATACGTCTCAATATCAACTGTTCAGAGGAGATTATTGTGTGTTTTGGATAAACGCCTTCAACATTGTTTTACAGTGTAGAAAGAAATAACAATTAGGAATGACCGTGGAACTTTTGATTGGAAGTGTGCAAACCTTAAAAGTTCTTCAGGTGTTTCTCCAGTGTTTCTCAGGTGTTTCTTCAGGTGTTGAGCCCTACAACATGCTATGGTTATTTCTAAGCTTAGAACTTTGACTCGTTCAATCATTCCTCAAAGAAGCGGAAAGGGTAGGCGGCATGGTGGTCTAGTGGTTGGTGCTGTCAAGGACGAGATTTCGATTCCTGCCTCGGGGCTGTGCTCGTGGGTTTCGCATGATCTCCCTGTGCTTGATGGGTTTCCTCCCACTTTGCAGAGCAGGCTATTTAGCATTTTCAAGTTCTTCAGGTAGAATCTGTCAAGGTTTAATGCAGAACCCTAGAGCAGAGTCTTTTGGTATCCGTCAGGGTTCCATGCTGAGCCCGGTTCCATTAGGTTTTCTGAAAGAGGAAATGGAAGGCATCATCCACAACAGAGACGCATGAGATGAAAGAAATGGATTGTTGGATAATTGAACATCTTATGCACTGAAAGGGCTCTACACAATTGGAGCCAATTCTAAAAGAGAAACACTGCTGAAATGTTCCCCCAGAGGAACAACGGTTCCCCCAGAGGAACAACCGAAGAACGCTTAAGGAGACAGTATTGTTGTGCCTCGTGTATCTGATCGAGGACCAAATTAAAAGCGAATGTTTTCGCATGTCGTCGCACTAGACGAAGCTTGTAGTGTGAACGCATCCTAAAGTCTGACGTTCTGTCAGAGCTCTGCGAGATCCAGATCGGATCAGGGCTTGCCTCGTAGACAGCAGGGAGATAAAAACAAACAAGCAAACACGCGGGATGAGCGAGCTTATTAAGGGCCTCAGGTGTAAGGATTAAATTAGAATTGAACAGACGCCTAGCTTGAGGCAGCCTCGTCTGGCCCTGCGCCCGCCGCTGCGAGCTGTAACAAGGTTTTGTGTGTGTTATATGTGTCTGGCAGGAGGCTGAGCTGTGATGTAGGGAGATGTTCGTGTTATGTGTGTGTTAGATCTGTGAGGTCGAGATGGAACCAGATCTCTCTGGAGCAAACGCTCAGATGGCCCGACCCTTCCTCTGGCTGCAAGACCCGCGAGTGTAATTAACATCTATGAGGCTTATTTTAAGAGCAGAGCCTCTCGCTAGTGCAGGAGCTCATCAGAGAGAGGACGAGGACACAGGGAGCGAGGAGAGAGAGGGAAATAGAGAGAGAGAGAGAGAGAGAGAAAGTAATGGAGAGAGACGGAGGAAATTAGAAAGACAATCTCCAGGTAGACCACAGCACACAGAGCCTCGAGCTACGTTATGCAAAAGTGCTTTCATTTAATCGACTTCACATGCAGCAAATCTTCAAGGAACCCCGTGTGCATGTTCAGTCTCATAGAAGACAAGTGGATTTTCCAAGGAAAGCGTTGAAGGATTCTGAATGCCTTAAGGTTAGGAAATGATGAGCAGGTAAACTGATGACTGCTGGCCTACTGAGAAATGATGGAAGGAACCAGCTACAAAGGCAAAGGGATGCGCGGAATGTGGTTATGGTAACCTAAAATGAGACTTTTTTTCTGGGAACAGGAATTCTGGGAAAATTAAACCGAGAAGGTCGATCAGTCAAGACCGGTTTGTGAAGTTTGAATTTACAATTTGAACTTTGGGGCTTATGTAGCTAACAAGTGATAGAAGTCTAAAGGAAAGTTATAAACTATATGGCAAAACGTTGGTGGAAACCTGTCCATCATGTCCAGAGTTATTTCTCCTCTGCTGCTATAATGCACTCTCGTCAATCTTTTCTCAGGGAAGGCTTTTCATGAGATTGTGGAGCATCTCTTTGGGGATTTATGTTTATTCAGCCACAAGAGCATTAGAGAGGTCACGTCTGGCGTTGTGATGTTAAGGAGGCTCCAATTCCAGCTCATCCCTAAGGTATTCAGAGGGGTTGAGGTCAGTCTGGGCTCTGTGCAGGACACTCGAGTTCTTCAACTTCAACCTGAAACCGTAGCGATGTCCCAAGCTTAGAAGAATGCAAGTTGGATTCCAGTGTTTGAGCCAGAGAGCCAAGAACTTATTTTACCCCACAACAGATTAGTTACATGCCTGGAACTGATCTTCAGTTTGAAAAAAAAAGAAAGAAAAAAAAAGAAAAGCTTCTGTCAAATAAATACTTGGACATTTCGCAATTCCTGTTTAGTTCGATGTAGAAGCACTGGTGTTTGAACTGCTGCAGCTTTCTCATGATGTATGACCAGGACTGAAATGAAACCACAATATGCTACACTATGGGAAGCTGACTCATTAATTAGCCAGATGTGATCCTTCAGAGGAAGCCAGCGTTTCAGAGAAATAAGATAAGGCATTGATGCAGTTAGCTTTCTGGCATCCATGGGCTTGTTGGATCACAAGCCATTCTGGGACTTCCTTCTCTCCTTAAAGTCTTAAGATTCTTTATATGTCCTGTACATGTAATGTTTTATTTCATGGATCGCATTGATGATGCAAGCAAACCTGGTTTATCATTAGACTATGAACTAAATAACAGAATCCCTGATGGGGCAAAAGGTCTTGTTTGAAACCTTTTCCGAACAAAATAATAGCACAGATATTTATAATAATGCATTAATATTAACATTAACCTTAAAGCACCCTTAATGTATTGGCATTGCCAAAGAATGGTCTTCAAGCATTAATGACTGCATTGCTCAGAACTGCCGGTGACGTTATTGTATGATGCATGAAATACTTGCAAAACTACTGCAATCAAGTGGAAACCAGAAACAACCGACACGATCCGATGACGAAGTGATGAACACTTTAGCAAATGTGATCACATAGGATTAAATGTTAAAATGGTCACATGAACACCTGGATGTGCATCATCGTACAGCTACCAGAACGCAACACGGACTACAAGCATGGCTGCAGACTGGGCACGACTGCTTCATTCTATGCACAATACAATCCCTACTGTCTCCCATCTCCCACACCGGCCAGCTCACACCTTATCGAGGTTGTTCTGTAGCTGAGTACAATAGTGTTTTTACACCATTTTGGCGCTGCAAGTGGCAGTATAATTTACGCTTTAATTTTTTGTTGCCCGATGCCCATTCCTTCTGATTTCTCATTCAGTCTTTAGGACCGACGACAGCAGAGGATTTTTTTTTTTTTCCAATGGACATTGCCCAAAGGCCTAATAGCAATGGCAAACCGATGGTGCTACAGTAGGACTCGAACCCCCAACCTTCTGATTAGCAACCCAGTGCCACCGCTGCCCTCGCTTTGTGCTTTGACATAACTTTATTGATATTACAGATGAATTGTCGAGCATCCTTCTTTGCTTCATTTCTACTCTATCAGCTATTGCCATGCAGCTCAGAAGAAGCCACTGGTGCGTGCTGTTAATGCACCAAGATATTGGAGAAGATAGATGGCGTTTATGATGTCATATGTTTAGGTACGATTTCAAGGCTTTTCTATTAGATTCTAACCATGTCTAAGGACTTCGCACCATGCTCAAGATGACCTTCATAAGTGGACTTGAGTTCGGGATGCTAATCCCTGCCTGAGAGTGTTCACATCATTGAAAATGGTCTCGGATCCGTGCCTGAGACTGCAGTGTAGCAGCAGCTTAACAGTATATAAGGGCTCCTAGTTCACACGTTGACTGTAAAGGTGCATGCTGTTGCTTTGTTGCCGGTTATTAACAAGTTAGAATTTCTATAGTGCGTTCTGGTTGGTATTATTAATATTATTATCTTTGCTTGTTTTTCACGTCCTCTAAAGTCAGATTTCTTCCATTGACATCGAGAGAAAATAAACGATTAGACAAAAATAATAATCATAATTGATCTATTTCTGCAGTTTTTGCTGACTTCCAGAAGGAGTCAGCGATTCTAATCGGGGTATAATTTTCGTCACATTCAGCTAATCTTGTCGTGACAGTCAGATAGCTGCCCGTTGTACGTGTGGGCTAAAATAAAACTGGTCTTCGTACACAGCCCTGGATGTGTAAATGGAAAATGGACAAAGTGGCCAGACCACACCCCACACGATTCCAGCCAATCAGCAACTGGGGCTTGTCTGTGCAGGTTTTAGATTCATTGCAGAGACATGAGTTTGGGGGAAGGGGCGGAGCTTCTGAAGGATGGTAGTTGTTTAGTTGCTGAGCACAAATATCACATATTTTTTTTGTTTGTTTTCAGTATTATTGAATTGTCCTTTAAATATGACATGCATTAATGCATTAATGTGTATAAATGTCCAACTTTTGAGTCCAGTCTGAACTGATGCTATAATTAAGCTATTCCTGATGGTTAACTGAGTAATTTTCGAATTAATATTTATACAACCTCTGACATGAATTTCAATAAATACCCATATTGAATGTAAAAAAAAAAAAAAACATGAATATGCTTATTTCTCTGCATTTACCTATAATGATAGGTGGAATTAAATGCGCTTAATTTGTTGTCCAAAAACCTGCTAATTACTTTGTTTGCATTAATCGTGGCTTAGAGATCCCCGTGTTAATGGTGGTGTAATGGTGTTAATCATTATAATGGAGGAAAAATTATTTGAGGTGTGCCCTGATTTATCATTTATTTCACAAATAAATTCATGGTGCAGTATTTAAAAAACTGAGGAATGAACATAGAGTCTGGATGTCATTAAACCACAAACGACTGTCGCACTTGTACTGGCAGGTTTGCGAGATTAACAGACAAACGATCCGACCGCGGTTCTACTAAGGGTTGCAAAATGCTAAATAGAATCACTGGATTTGGTTTTTTTTTTTTAAATAAAATAAAATCCATGCTCCATGCTAGTTTATGGTGTGTTTTCTGTATCTATATCAGTTTGAGAAAGATTCTGTTTGCGAAATTTAACAATCCAATTCTGCCTTCAAACGTTAAGCCACTTAGTTACTCCAATTCAAGATGAAGCCGTGGCTGTTTTCAGCTCGGAGACTTTCCCCTCTCCATACTCATAAATAAGCGTGTTATCCGGCAGAGCCGAGGACTTGAGCAAATAGCATATCTCATCCCTTAGACCCGATGTTCAGCTTCTTCAAAGAGGCTCAGTGTATTTAATATGGACTCAGATATTGAATCGGAGCAGAACAAAAAACAAAGGACATTTCGTCTTTCATAATGGATTTTTTATTGGATAATTGAGTAACATTATAAACAACACCAGTAACAGTCAGTTGTTATTTTAACAACAACAACAACAACAACAACAACAACAACAAAAAGAACAGTATTGTGCTGTCGAGAGCATTTGTAAACCCCATCAAGCTCCATGATGAAACTAATGTCTCTCATGAAGACCTTCCCAGGAAAGCGAGACCAAAGCTGAGCTCTGCTGCAGAGGAGAAGTTCATTTAGAGTCTATTGTATTGTGAGAGATTATTGTATTGTGTGTTTCGCATAAACGCCCTCAGCGTTGTTTTTGTACAGTGTAGAAAGAAATAAACATCAGGAACGACCAAGGAGTTCGAAGGGGTGTACAAACTTATGAAAGTTGATAGAAAATAAAAAGTCATATTTATTTATTTATTTATTTATTTATTTTATTTAAAAATGGCAACAAAAAAAAAAAATCAAAAACATTCATGTTCTATAAAAATGTTTTATTTTGTTGTTGTTGTTGTTGTTTTTTTTTTGTTGTTGTTGTTGTTTTTTTCCTGATCTACACTGTGACCAAGTGTAGCTCTTCGCCTGCTTAAACTCTAAGAAAAATTAGTAGAGACGCCATAAGGCCACAAATGCAACTGCTTGGCTTTATTGCATGCTCAGACGACTCCTACGGTGTGAGTTCGTCAGATGTTTCTCCAGTTCCCCCACTCATCACTTCAGCTCCTACTTGGAGTTCGTTCCAACTCAGTGTTTGTTCATGTTCGCTCAGACGAGACAACCTACGAGGAACGCGACCCCGTTGTCACTTACCGACGTCTAGAACGTTAACTGACACTGGAGGTAAAAAAGAGAAATCTAAACATAGCGTGCATCTCCTTATAGAAGACTTGCTCATGACACGAGCGACTTGTAGCGTGAACCTAATCTACAGTGCGCTTCCTTTATTTAGCTAGAAGAGCTTGTAGCTCAAATGAACTTCTTGAGTTAAAGAGATCATGTTTCACTCCGGTAGTAGCGCCACGTATCTCTTGTGCACTTGTGGCTATTTTACTGCCAAAGTAAATAATCACACATACACACGGGACTCTGCTTTATATACTAGACATGATAAAATGCAGAGTTGAGGTTTTTTTTTTTTTTTTTTTTTTCCCTTTTTTTCCCTTTAAACTTTCCTTATGAATAATTGCACATACTCTAGCAGCATCTAATTATATCTAACACTATCCATTGACTTCAGAGTCATAACTCTAATTGCTGTTGGGGATATTCCAAAGGATTACATCATATTATAAAGTCTGGTCACTTTATTATTATTATTATTATTATTATTATGATGATTATTATTATTATGATTATGATTATTATTATTGCAATGAGAATAAAGACAGGAAATCAGCAAAGGTAGCTTAAAAGGAAAAGCAAATTTGAAGTAAACACACACATAGACACAAACACACACACACACACACACACACACACACACATGCTGTAGTCTGACAGGTTTGAGACCGAATGAGAAATGGCCGTTACATCTCCCCATTTTAATTATCCTTATTGATTCCCTGGGTGCCTGCACCCTGTTTACTCCCGGGCAATAATGCATTATGTCCGCCACCGAATTGATGAATGCATTTTAATCTTAATCTATCAGAGTAATGCAACTGTGGAATAAATCAGAGGCAGCTGTCGCCGTGGCCGTCGCCATCTCCAGTCCCCCGTCCCAGTCTCCATCCCTCCAACCAGCTCTCCCGCCCCGGCCGTTATCCGCCAGCCAGAAACGGACTCGTCTCTCCATCCCCATCCAGTCATTCGCTAATTCCTTTTTTATTTCCAGCTCGCTCCCAGGAGCTCGATGAACAGAAGTGAACGGCTCTTACGTGGCTCCGTTTCAACGGAGATGATCCCCTTTGGGGAAACAATAAAACTGGCAGCTGATTAACAAGATTGGTGGAAGGCATTACCACGGGATTCGTTCCGTAAAGTTCAGCACTTGTGTTCTTAACGCCACATGAATACAGAATGACTTAACAGCATGTAGATAAAACCAGTCACTCTGTGGTCTGGCTTCGGGACTTTCAGGGTTTTTAGCGTTTGTGAGAAAGAGTGCAGAATGGCTGTTGCTGTACAGTAAAAGGGCATCGGATTAGGATTTTTTCCTTTTTTTTTCTTTCTCTTCTTACACCAAACTGCCGCTGCGTTCTCGAGGCTGATTGGTCAGAAGGTCAAATGAATCCAAGTTTTTTTTTTTTTTTTTTTACTTTATTAATGTGTTTGTTCTTATAAATTCCCATTTTTATAGCAACAGCAAACACATGGACTTGTATAGCCAAAGCAACACGTCATATTGTTTTTGAGACATATTGAAGGAGACTCCAGTTTCAGGGCTTCGCAAGAGTCAGAACAAGGTTTCAAGGGTTTGCAGTAGAGACAAGTTTAAGATTCTTTGCGGCTGTGTTTTAATCCTCCTCAAGTGAGAACAAAAAGAGATGCTTTATAACCATAAAAGGTTAAAGCAGCTATAGTACAGTAGTTCTAAAAAATACAAATACAATCCAACCTAATGTGAATGTTAAACACAAGTAATTTCTGGCACAGAGTGAACATATTATAAGAAGAATAAAACATTTTCAGGACGCGGTTTTATTACAGAATGAAATATTTCGGAACGTCACTCATCAACGTCATCACACCATCATGCCATTTATTCCTTTTCAACAACAGCATGAGACAGAGGACGTTATTTCCCTTAAATTCGGTGAAGAGGTGGGACTTTTAAACACTCTTATAAAACGTTCTTGAGATGGTTACAGGTTACAACACACGCGTACACGCTGAAATAAGGCTTTAAAAGGAACCTGTCTAATAGGGAAACACTCTGCTGTAAGGGTTTTAGTGTTCCTTTGAAGGTTAAAGCTTGAACTTTTTTTTTTTTTTTTTTTTTTTAAACGGTCCTGGTTGGTCCAGTATGTGGTGCGAATGGAGAAATCTTTGTTGTTGGGATTTAAACTACACTTTGAAACAGGTCACTCTGAAGGACAAACCACAGCGAGTTCACAATCAGAAAGCTCTAAACTTCTTCCTGTACGTGTCTGGGTTTTAGGGTTTCCTCCTGAAACCTGATAGCTATGCTAGGTGGGAATGAGAGTGTGAATGAGCATTGTGATAGATTAGTCCGAGGTGCGTTCTGAGCTCGATATCAGAGTTCCCGAGATCATTTCTAGATGCATGATGGAAGTGAGGAAAGCGAAGACTGAATGAACCAACCAGCTGTAACATTATGACCACTGACAGGTTGACTGAACAGCTTGGATTACCATTTATACCCCAGTAAACTACTGGTGACAGGATTATGGGCACCCGAGACTCACCCATGTCTGTGTGGACCAAATGCCAGCCCAGTTGCTCCGATCCCACAGACGAGCCAATGCAAAACAAATTGCCAAAAAAAAAAAAAAAAAATAACGCCAGTGACGGACATGAGAGAAAGGCACCAGAACACCCAATGTACTGTCGCTCAGGCCACCAATTTGTGCCAACGGATCCCAATCCAATTGAGGCCCCACGGGATGCCCGGATAAACAAGTCTGATGCATGGAGGACGCATGCAAACCTCAGCAGACGAAGGATCCACTGCCGAAATCCCGGTGCCAGGCACCACAGCAGCCACAGGAGTCACATCACCCGGGTGGAACAAGGGGAGTTCCAAACACTAGGTGGGTTTAATTTGAATGGTTTTAATGTCATGGCTTATCGAGTGTATGCAAATCCAACAATTTAGCATACTGTGTACATTACCAGTTTAGTCAGTTGTATTACCAAAGTAACACTTAACTAAACATCTCTTGAGTGCTGAATCTTTGCGCTGCATCTTCAATCCTTACGACTCGTAAAAAAAAAAAAAAAAAAAAAAAAAAACATGAATCCTTTTATTTTTAACAAAACCACAAACTCACATGAAATAATTGCCCGTCGCGTCGCGTTATAATAAAGCCATACTCAATATGAAGTTCACCATAACAACACAAAAACTCTTGTTTTAAACTTTTGATTTATTTTTATTTATTTATTTTTTCCCCACCACATCCTCGCTGCTATTAAATTTCACCGCACTGCCAGCATGTTGTGTTGAAAAGGTTGAGCGACTGCCTTTTGTTTCTCGCTAAGCTGCTTAGCGCTGCGGCCTATTAAAGAGGGAACGGCTTCGTCTTCACGCAGTACATTTAGCACCGGAACTTTCTCCTCGCTTCCCTATTGTTCTTCAGTCGACAAACCCGCTGGCTGGTCCCGCAGCTCGTCACGCTGTGTGAGCACGAGAGCCGAACGCTCGGCGGCGGAGCACAAAGGGAAGAGACGCTCCGGTATTATTTATGTCCTCCGAGTCAGGGCAGCAGGGGAAGGCCAACATGATTAGAGCGTAACGTTCTCGTCTCTTCGGCGTTTCGAGGCTTTGTTGTGTTCTGAAATAAAGCGGGTTTGAGTATTAAAAAAAGAAAAAAAAAAAATCATATTGTCACTAGAAGAAAAAAAAAATAAAAGACGTAACGCAGCTGTGGGATTTGTTAAAATCAAATGATGACATGCTGATGAGCTGACTTCTCTGCAAACTTTCTCTGCGTTTTGGGATGGAACAAGAAGCTAGCCAAGGGGAGCGTAGAAACCATAGTGTGACGCTAATTAGCATCGTCAGAGATGCTTGATCTTTCCACACCAGAGGTTTGGCATAACACCTCGTGCTCGGCAGCCAGACGGGGTAATTAGTTTTTTAGAGGGGAGCTCGCGTTTGCCGAGAGGAAGTGTTCGAGTGAAGTTTTAAAAGGAGTAAAGTGAAAAAAAAAAAAAAAAAATCCTGATTCGCGTTCCACATGAGTCACCTCTCGCTTTCGTCCTGACAGCCTTTAATTCCGTCAAGACTTAACGATACGCAGCGTAGCGGCTAACCCTGCCAAACTCACCATCGCTCTCTGGTACTCGAGTGGTCTGTCTTCCTCGGCGTTCCTCAGAAGAGTGGCTCATTAAAAGCCGTAGCTCCTCTTTTACGTAACTTTGCGTCAGCCTCTCGCGCGCTCAGTGAATCTGCTGTGAACTGATTCCAGTTTTTCTCGAGTCATGCTGCGCATATGGTTGCTTGCTGACCCTGTGTTTGAAATGCAGCTTATGCTACGTGTGTGTGTGTGTGTGTGTGTGTGTGTGTGTGTGTGTGTGTGTGTGTGTGTGTTTGACTGCCTGGAGGTGTAGTTATATGCGTTTAAGGGTTGTAGGGCTCTGCGCTGGACATATGCTGAGCCTCTGATCTCTCCGACTTAAGGGCAAAAGCTTCCCATCCATAACAAATTCAGGTCAAGCAAAGAAAATCTCCAGGATGGGAAACAGATGCTGAGAGGCAAGCAGTGAGACATTAATGTGCCGGACAGGGAGGAAGTGTAACAGTAAACACAACGCACAAATACACACATTTAATTTAATTTATTTATTTATTTATTTATTTATTTATTTTTATAGAACAATAACCAACAACAGCTGGTGGTGTGAGAAAGCAGAGTTACTGTTACCATCTTGAAGTTGATTATTTTTGCGGTAAAAAAAAAAATGCCCTGAAGTGTTTTTTTTTTTTCTTCTTTTTTTTCTCCTCCCTATCCACAGAAAATTATGCGTGATTGCAGTTTTTGTTTGAAAAATAGCATCGTTTTATTTTTTATTTATTTTTTTTTTAATAAATCTTTTCATGTGTATATTTAATCTCATGGAGAGTTAGTTCCTGGCCTCACTTACACGATAGCAGCTATAAACACTTGTTCCTTTCCCAGACTCTCTCTTTTTTTTTTTTCATCCAGAAAACATAGTAACAAAGTTCTCCAGTTACCGCCGACCGGTCCAGTACAAAGTGCTTCCACTTGAAGAACATTACATAAACACATTTCTCTGCAAACGATACCATTAGACCAAACCTGCTTGTATATGTGCACGTATATGAAACCATACTGCATTAATAGAGACAGACGCCGTTAATTAAGCAATATCAGACTCAAGGTCGTGCTGTTGCGTTTATTATCAGCATGGCTGTGATGGGGTCGTCGGGACGAGGACGCTCCCTGAGCACTGAAGATATCATAGTCATGTTGATATTCAGCACAACAGCATGACATCAAGAGTGACTGTAAATCCGTCTGCATCTGGTGGAACTAACTAATCACGACTACCGGAGCTGACGACTATCAGTTAGCGAGCGACGGTTAATTGATAATTAACAGGGGTGATGGTAGTGTTACATTTTTAGCAAAAAAGTTGAGGAGAAATGAAACCACGGAGGTGAGATTCCTGAGAAACCTACCAGATTTCCACTTATTCCGCTTTAGAATATCAGCTACACCAGGGTTTCAGGTTTGAATCCCAAATAGAGATAAATGGAAAGCTAGTGCACTACAGGTCTGTAGGGTGTACAAGCCCTTGTTCCACACCCCAAGTAGTGCCCTTGATCACTGGGTAAGGAACATGTGTGGACTCATTTAAGAGCAATTTCTAATGAGACCCAGTGTTGTATAATATAGCATCACATTTTCGGACGTGTGTTCTTGCTAAAGGTTTCTGTGACTGAGGCTTCTGGTTGTGAATGTGGGTTTTGTCAGGCAGCTGCTCTCTCCTCAGTACCGCAGACTGCATTAGACCTAGAGTACTCTCGCCCACAATTAGTGTAATTAACCCCTGAACAACACCTGAGTGATGCATATACAGTAGATAACCTTCCAATGCTGTTATGCTCTATATAATCACTCATGAATAATGAATAATATATGAATAATAATCAATATAAACCTGTGACGTGCTGCTGTGCTGCACCGGTCGGAATCCAGAATTCGACAGTGCCATGGTGTAAGAAACAAATCTAAAGCCTATCAAGTGATTGCCTGATTCCTACTGGGAAATTAGTAGCATCTGAAGTGTCAGAATCCTTTTATTTTATTGGGTTTTTTTTTTTTTTCTTTATCAGAATTATATGCAAGATGTGTTGCCAGTGATTGTCTTTCCTAATTTATTCCTGCTTTTTTCCCTCTTTTGTTCTGGGTGAAATGTCAGAGCTGATTATCTGGGCTTAACATTGAGTGAACTGATCTAACATGAATGGGTATATTCTTCATGATACACACAGATTTTATTCTGTACCAAGGGAACAGAGAAAATGTGGTTACACTATAATAAACATTAGAATTATAATGAATGGAAATGGTGGCTCTTATAAAGCATATAGTAAATATTTGTAAAGCATATGGTAAATATCGTAAATGTTTTAGTTGCTTTAGACGAGATATCTTAGACGGATCCTAAGTCACCTTCCGTTTAACATTTTGCATGAGCTGTCAGTAAAAGTTTTCACCCAGTCATTTTAGCATAGCATGTGGTAGGTCGGAGGGTTAAGGCACTGAGTTACTGACCGGAAGGTCAATGGTTTGAGCCCCAGCTCCACCAGGTTGTTGGATCCTTGAGCAAGCGCCAAAGTCGCTCATCCATTGCACTGGTCATGTTACAACCGGTGTGGGGCTGTTTTTCAGGAGTTGTGCTCGGCCCTTTACTTCCAGTAAAAGAAACTTCTAATGCTTTAGCATAGCAAGAAATTTTGGACAATTTCATGCTCTCAATATTGTGGGAAGAGTTTGGGGACGGCCCTGTCCTGTTCCAGTATGACTGCATAGCAGTGTACAAAGCAAGAACCGCCCACTGTTTCCTGCAGGTACTCCAGTTTCCTCCCACTGTCTCCTCGAGGTACTCCAGTTCCCGCCCACTGGTTCCTCCAGGTAATCCAGTTTCCTCCCAATATTTCTTCCAGAAACTCCAGTTTCCTCCCACTGTTTCTTCCAGAAACTCCAGTTTCCGCCCACTGTCTCCTGCAGGTAATCCAGTTTCCTCCCACTGTCTCCTCCAGGTAATTCAGTTTCTCCCACTGTGTCCTCCAGGTACTCCAGTTTCCTCCCACTGTTTCGTCCAGGTAATCCAGTTTCCTCCCACTGTTTCCTCCAGGTAATCCAGTTTCCTCCCACTGTTACTTCCAGAAACTCCAGTTTCCACCCACTGTCTCCTGCAGGTAATCCAGTTTCCTCTCACTGTTTCCTCCAGGTAATCCAGTTCCCGCTCACGGTTTCCTCCAGGATAATCCAGTTCCCGCCCACTGTTTCCTCCAGGTAATCCAGTTTCCTCCCACTGTTTCCTCCAGGTAATCCAGTTTCCTCCCACTGTTTCTTCAAGAAACTCGAGTTTCCTCCCACTGTTTCTTCCAGAAACTCCAGTTTCCTCCCACTGTCTCCTCCAGGAACTCCAGTTTCCTCCCACTGTCTCCTCCAGGTACTCCAGTTTCCTCCCACTGTTTCCTCCAGGAACTCCAGTTTCCTCCCACTGTTTCTTCCAGGAACTCCAGTTTCCTCCCACTGTTTCCTCCAGGTAATCCAGTTCTAGCCCACTGTTTCCTCCAGGTACTAAAGTTTTCTTCCACTGTTTCCTCCAGGTACTAAAGTTTCCTTCCACTGTTTCCTCCAGGTACTCCAGTCTCTTCCCACTGTTTCCTCCATTTCCTCCAGTTTCCTCCCACTGTCTCCTCCAGGTAATCCAGGTTCCTCCCACTGTTTCTTCCAGGAACTCTAGTTTCCTCCCACTATTTCCTCCAGGAACTCCAGTTTCCTCCCACTGTCTCCTCCAGATACTCCAATTTCCTCCCACTGTTTCCTCCAGGTACTCCAGTTTCCTCCCACTGTTTCCTCCAGGTACTCCAGTTTCCTCCCACTATTTCCTCCAAGAACTCAAGTTTCCTCCCACTGTCTCCTCCAGATACTCCAATTTCCTCCCACTGTTTCTTCCAGAAACTCCAGTTTCCGCCCACTGTCTCCTGCAGGTAATCCAGTTTCCTCCCACTGTCTCCTCCAGGTAATTCAGTTTCCTCCCACTGTCTCCTCCAGGTACTCCAGTTTCCTCCCACTGTTTCCTCCAGGTAATCCAGTTCCCGCCCACTGTTTCCTCCAGGTAATCCAGTTTCCTCCCACTGTTTCCTCCAGGTAATCCAGTTCCCGCCCACGGTTTCCTCCAGGATAATCCAGTTCCCGCCCACTGTTTCCTCCAGGTAATCCAGTTTCCTCCCACTGTTTCCTCCAGGTAATCCAGTTTCCTCCCACTGTTACTTCCAGAAACTCCAGTTTCCGCCCACTGTCTCCTGCAGGTAATCCAGTTTCCTCTCACTGTTTCCTCCAGGTAATCCAGTTCCCACCCACGGTTTCCTCCAGGATAATCCAGTTCCCGCCCACTGTTTCCTCCAGGTAATCCAGTTTCCTCCCACTGTTTCCTCCAGGTAATCCAGTTCTAGCCCACTGTTTCCTCCAGGTACTAAAGTTTCCTTCCACTGTTTCCTCCAGGTACTAAAGTTTCCTTCCACTGTTTCCTCCAGGTACTCCAGTCTCTTCCCACTGTTTCCTCCATTTCCTCCAGTTTCTTCCCACTGTCTCCTCCAGGTACTCCAGGTTCTTCCCACTGTTTCTTCCAGGAACTCTGGTTTCCTCCCACTATTTCCTCCAGGAACTCCAGTTTCCTCCCACTGTCTCCTCCAGATACTCCAGTTTCCTCCCACTGTTTCCTCCAGGTACTCCAGTTTCCTCCCACTGTTTATTCCAGGTACTCCAGTTTCCTCCCACTATTTCCTCCAAGAACTCGAGTTTCCTCCCACTGTCTCCTCCAGATACTCCAATTTCCTCCCACTGTTTCCTCCAGGTACTCCAGGTTCCTCCCACTGTTTCTTCCAGGAACTCCAGTTTCCTCCCACTATTTCCTCCAGGAACTCCAGTTTCCTCCCACACACCTGTTTCTCATTGGCTCAGGACTTAAATTAGATGATTGACAGATCAGCCAGATGATGCTGAAGGTGACTGTGTGGCTTAAAAAACAAAATACATTCCCCTGAAACTGCTCAGGTATAGGGACTGGAGTGAACATGAGAGACAAAAGTGTCCCTTAGGAAGGCTGGAGAACTGTTCTTCAAAACTGCATAAAACAAAAAGTCTAAGGAAGTCCTGAGACTTTAAAAACGAAATATGAAGAAATGATGGCGGGGTCAAAATGTTTGCAAAGTACTGCTATCTAGTTGATGAATAATCTGCAGCTCACTAAACGATTTCATCATTATTGTGAGAAAAGCTCTTATTGAACTGACTCGGGTGGCTCAGAGACCTGAAGCGCTTCAGCTGTTAGATGCTGTGTTTTGCAGTTTATTCCACCCCCCCCCCCCCTCTGATGTTACGATGTGTGCGCAACGGTAATGCTGAAGGTTTCGGCACATGCTCTAAAGCTCTCCGTCTTTTCCTGCTCAGTTGGACTGTAGCCTCTCTGTGTTTCAGGGATCAGCGCACAAATCTCTCGGTCTGAAATGGCTGGAGAAATGGCTTACTACAACTGTTTTATTGCTTTTATAAGGCATCATCGCAGTGAGACTTTCCAGAGCGCCGTGAGCCAGCTGTGTGTTCCAGCCCACGACGGCGGAAAAGCACAGAGATCATCGTCTCAGTGTGGGGCTCCGCGCTGGCTTTTGTTTTCAAAAAATAGTGTCCAGTGCAAAAGTTTGTATCACACAGAGCACCATGAGGAAGACACGAGGACGTGAGTCAGGGGTTTGCAGAGGTTCTGCAGAGGCAGGTTTTGAGTTAAACAGTCTCGTCTTGCTCTCTCTCTCTCTCTCTCTCTCTCACACACACACACACACACACACACGCACACACACACACACACACACACACATGCACACACACACAAGCTTGTCCAATGATTTAAGAGTAATCTGGTAATCGAGGCATTTACAAGTGATGATATAGAGCATAACGTCACTGAGTCATTTAACTATACGTATCACTTTATGTCGCAGACGTTATGACAATCATTAATTACACTAAGTGCCAGTCGCCAGCTCCGCCAGTCAATATTAGTTTGTTCTGCCAGTCGAGGAAGGAGTAAAATAACTAGTTAAATAAACGAAGAAATAAGCTGTTGATAATAATTGGTGTTTGTGGAACTGTTGTATAAAAGTAAGATTATACTCCAGGTCATGCTGTTGTAATATATATTAGTTTATATATTAGTGATATGGGTGTATGTGTGCATGCAACTGGTTGGAGTAGTTAATGTACAGGAGGTCCAGCGTATTATTATTATTATTATTATTGTTATTATTATATATTATTATTATTATTATTATTATTATTATTA